>CDEZ01021180.1:0-27385 GCA_000826365.1 Acanthamoeba royreba
TAAACTCGTTAAACACGTTGCACGAGTACAACGCTGCGGAGTTTTTCACGCGTTTTGAGGATGTGATCTCGCCAACAACCTGTTTTTTCGAAAGCGCAAACCATGTTGAGTATCTCTACCAAAGAAAAGGTCAGCAGGGCATCAGGCAGGCGAGATTTCCATCTAGCGGCAACGAGTTTTCTGAGGGAAAATTGTCTCGTTTGTTCACGTGAAACGTGTGGGGAACTCGTGAAACCCATCCATTTTTGCATTCTCCATACACTGGCCTTGCCTTCACAACATGTTCGAATCATTTTCGAAGAGAAAAAGAAATTTTTGAATTTCCACAACGCGAGAGCTGGGGCAACTTGGCACAGCCTATTCCTCTTGATGCGCTCTTCACGCTGGTGTGCTTTAATGCCTGTTCTGCTGAGTTGTTCCTGCCAGTCAAGATGCGTTAATTGCGAAAAACGCGATAATGGCGTTGATGGCGATAATTGCGATAATCGTATTTTAAAAACGAGTTGATCAAACGCGCGTTTATTGTGTTTTGGACCCATGTTCATGTACAAAAACTTCCAGCTTGTCCCCTTCCTGTATACGTGAGACGTCGCTGTCATTTTCCACGATCACATCAGGCAGAAGGAGTATTCGCTCTAGGGTGCCTCCACGCAACGCTGGCAAGGTGGCCATAATGGCTTGTTGGAGTGCTTGCACGCTAATCTCACCCAACGGGAGGGCGATTTGCCGAAAAAAATCCTCTCCATGCATCTTTACCTTTACCGTCCGCACTTCTGACCATATAAACAAAAAATTAGGGATGTATGACCACGGTCGTTTAAAATTGGTGGAAAAGGCGGGCAGAGGAGGGAGAGAAAGCCAAGTGAGGTGTGGCCGTACCTTCGCGTACCCCCTGTAGCGCGGATACAAGGATCTTATACTCGGCAAGCAACAGAGGAACATCAGTGTACCTCAGTTCGTCGATGGTACACTCAGCGAAGCGCGGTTTGCTTGTACGGTCGTCCTGCATCAAACAACTCAGCGTCAAGTGCAACACCTGGCAGTTTACGTACCCGCGTGGCGGAAGGGATAATACGAAGCAGTGGTTGGGGGAGTATTCGCTCGCTATGGTGAGGAGGATTCGCCGTGGTATTGTGGGTGCTGTAGGCGTCCACGCCCATTAATAAACGCTCGTAGTCCTGTAAAAAAAAATTTCATTCACTTATTAGAATTTGCGTTAATGCCCGAAGAATGCAGTAGGAGTACCTGCGGGGAGAGATTGAGGTGCGAGGCATCAATGTTCTCCACAAATGAAATTACGGACACCAGCTGAGTGTAGTAATAAAGTGTCTCACCAGACAATACTTCTGGGGCTGTATAACGTGATATGAATCTGCACGGATTCATTCGACTTCTGTGAGCTACGATGGCTAGGAATCAATCAAGAGGATCGTGCTGCTCCATGTGAACTGACCTTACGTTGGAGTGGAGATGGGGTGGGCTTGCACGCAATACGATAATGCATAAATGAGGAAGGAAATCGTCTGCTCCAGCGGTATTCTCGAGTGAGTTGAGTAATTCTGATGATGAAGAGGCGATGAGAAGGGCAAACAGCCGCCAGATCCGAGTATCGTACGTATTATGATGCGGCAGGCATTGAGAAGAGCTCGAAGCTTCTCTGTTGGTGAACATACTGAGTTCATCATCAATAACTCTGCAAAGCAAGCAATGAGTCACACAAGTTCCATCCAACATGAAGGACAGGGAGGGAAGGAGAGAATACCGCGTTCCGCAGCAGCCCACATGCGCTTATCACAAAATCGAGGAGGTATACCAAGCATGTCAGGCGTTACGAAAGCTAATTTCTTGATCTTTTCGGTCAGCATGCGGTCTCTCTCTTGATCCGAAGCGCACAAGAATATACTGCAGCCAAAGTGAGAATAAACTGCATGCGATGGGTGCAAAAAGAGATACCTTTTGTAAATTTTGGTGAAAATCACAGCCTCTAGAGCTTGTGCTGTATACTCTTGCTCTTGCAGAGAAACTCCTCGCCACAAAGGATGGTTCAGTAGTCCTTGTTTTGTACTTCACGAATCCGTAAAGAGAAATTGTAAGGGCCTAACAGCTATCCTCGAGTATAACTTTATCAATTACCGGCTTAGGAAGGACATAATCTGGTCTCTGCTGTCGTCAGCAATAGATTTCCTCTTCTGAACTGCCCTAACGAAGCTACATAATATGGTGTGAGAAAAAAAAACATAAGTAGAGTGCCTTTCCAGTTTGACAGGTTGTTACCTCTCGATCGTAATTCGTAGTTGGCGAGTACTCTTATCGTGCAATTTGGTGAGAAAGGCGTCAAGAGAGAGAGGAGCTGCTAAACGAAGATCAAAGGAACCGGCGCTTCCAGATTGAGATGAAAGCAGTTCTGGCAAAGATAAGCTATATTAGAGGCAAGGCAGCGCAGAACAGAGCATAGCAGAGCTACAACACGCACCTAGACTGCTTTCTACTGCCGTTGAAGTACTGGATGTTTTGTAACTAACAGTGGGAGTGGCTGAACCTAAGACCAGGATAAGAGAGAAGAAGAGGAATGAAAAACACTCACAACGGAAATTACCTGAAACGGAGAGTTGATTGGGTTCAGCAGAGTCCATTGCGTCTAAAAAACCAAGCGGAGAGGAGATGAGAAGCAGAGGTGTTTCATCGCTCAAGTCCTCAAACTCTAACAACCCCTCTCGCAGAATATCTGCAGTCTTGCGTCCTTCCCTGTACCACAAAGCTGGTGAGGCCAAAATTGTCTGAAATGAAGCAAAGGTAGCAGCAGAGGGCACCCCGAGATTGATAGGATGACCGACTGCATGTCGGGGGACAACGACCCAGTTATGTTATTCAATGATGTAAATAACGGCGAATTGTCATCTGCGTATATGGTACAGTAATGAGACTGAGAAAGCGAACGGTGAGCAAAAAGGCAGAAAACCTTCCCACTGAATGATATGGGTTTGAAGAAAATTGCGAGTGACGGCAACACCATCCAAAACAATATCTTGAGGAAGTAGCAACGTAAGCTGTATGGAAGACCACATCGCACAAAATGAGCGAACGCAACGAACACATCATAATGAAGAGACACAGGGCCTGTACTTGTTTGTCCTTGAGAAGTTGCAGCAGATCGCGGAATTCTGACCTAGTACGAAGTGCGCGCAACATCCTATTGTTCTCTTTCTACATACACCAGATGAATTAGTACCGTGACTTAGGCCAGGAGGTAAGGGTGAGCCAAGTCTTGGCTAAGTAAACATCAGACGCCGAAGAGCACCTCGTATAGAAGGAAATTATTGGTTGATGATTGTGACAGACGTCCTCCTGACACTCGTGCACGGGCCGACCTCGAAGTTTTGAATTCTGCGCAGCATCACGATACGAAAGTGAACCAAGGTTACGCCTTTGCTACAACTACCGAGGCAGTAGTACCGGAAGTTATGGAAATGGGGACAGGTAAATCATCCTTAGTGTCGACTTGGTTATCATTGATTTTGGTCTTGATTGTGTTGAGGACCTTGGTAAACATGCTGCTACTTCTGTTTTGGCCTTTCTTCATGCCCTCCTTCGGGAGTTGCGTGCAGTACGCGATGACATCAATACGGGCAGCAATGGATCATTGTGGACGAGACTGACGTGCCTCGCCTATAATCTTTTCGTCTATCTTCTCCTCTATGGCCTGCAAAAGGGATGCAAATGAGAATGAGCTGACCTGCACTGATGCGGGTGCGCTGGCTGTATCAGCTGATGGGTCTTGATTCCTGTTTCCATGACTGAGGAAAGGGATGATTAGCGTTTGCATCTGCCAGCAATGTGTTGCCTCTGACGTATGTATGTAGGTCGAACCCCATGGCGGTTGACGTTTCGCTTATGGAGAGAAGAAATTCGATGGCGGAGTTGACACTACCCTCGCAAGCCTCAAGAACACTATTGATCACCTCCGCGTCCACATTTGTAAACTGGATTTTGTTTTCCCATAAAGTTAGAGAAAGTGTAGCGTCTGTGGAATGCCGAATCTCTGGAATACCATGCGCTCAAGGGTGCGGCGAGCGTTTTCGCGAGGTATACGCTGTGGCTCTTTGCCTTGTTCATCACCACCCTCGCCTTCTTGACCTTTTTACGAAGATGGAAAGAGCTCTCTATCTCAGATTCTTACGTAACATTTGAAATGCGACATGGGACTTACGCGTGACATATTGGTAGAGGGATAGATAAGCCTGGATCGCCGATGGATTGGTGGCAAAGGAATGATGAGAGCCGTCCGTGTAGGGCAGAGGCACTTGTAGCGGATTTCCCTCAAGGAATAGTACCTGGGCAGTGCCCTGAGTTAGTGATATCGGACCACGATTTCGTGCCATTGGAGAGTACCTTGAGCTTGGTGAGAAGATAAGAATCCGGCGGAAGAGAACTTATAGTATTGTCGCGAAGATCGAGTTGACGAAGGCGGGAAAGGAGTGAAAATGACGACGGAAGGGTTGAAAGCGAATTGTGGCCAAGTGAGAGGCGGCGCAGCTTGGGGTGGTCATTGCCAAAGTGATCCGGTAGAGAGGTTAAGTGGTTGTCCGTGAGCCTAAGGGACGTGAGGGTCGTGAGGGAGGAAAGCGATGGCGGGAGAATGGAAAGAGCGTTGTTGGAGAGATCGAGGTCGACGAGCGCGCTAAGAGAAGCGATGGTTGTTGGCAGTGACGTGATTCGGTTGAAGGACAAGTTGAGTATCCTGAGATTGATCAAATCGCAGACCTCTTGAGGTAGTACTTCGAGCTCGTTCATAGACAGGTTGAGTACAGCGAGGCACGACAGGCGCGAGAAGGAAGAAGGCAAATCGCCTAGCCTGTTTTCTGATACATCCAACTCCTGCACACAACACGACAGCAACAGCAGAGCATGCGCAAATGAGCAGGTTGAAGGTGTGTGGCCTTTCCCTGGACTACTTGAGCATCCTGGCAAGCCGGCGGGCACGTACCACAAGACGCGTCAGAAGCCCAAAGAGAGGAGGCAGCGAGGAGAGTCGATTCTTGGCCAGGTGCAATCTCTCCAACGAAGGCAACTCACACACCTCATACGGCACCGCGCCTTCCCCGGCCAGGCACCCTGCGCACCATCACCCAACGCATGAAGTGCGTGCCGGTGAGACCGTGCGCGCACACCACCCACCACCCGCGAGGGAGGAAGGAGCACACCGGTGAGGGAAAGGTGGGTGGCTTGTTGGGCACGGGCCTGGGCCAACACATGGGTCAGTACTACGGCGGGGGTGGCCACTTGCACGGGAGAGGAGGAGGAGGAGGAGCCAGACTCCCCAGTGGCGTGGTCTGCAGCGTCATTGCTCTGCTGGTGGTGGCCTTCTTGTGGTGGTGGGTGCAATGCAGCAGCCTGCTGGTCCAGTTGTTCAGGGAGGGGGTCGCCCTCCTCCTCCTTCTGGACCGTCGTGTGGAGGTCCTGGTCGTCGTCGTCGTCGAGACCACTTTCCCAGGCCTGCATGTCGTGGGTGGTGGTGGGTGTCTCTCTCCTTCGTCTTTTCTGGTTTTAAATGAGAAAAGCAATAATACGGGATTTTCCTTGTTTGCTTTTCTGCCGGATTTCATGGAAATGCAGGAAACAAGAAGCAAAAGCATGGCCTCCACCACTGGTCTTCTTCTTCCCAACCTCCACGCCATGGACCCGCCCTCCCACGTACGCCCCACCACCCCTTCCTCCTGTGGTGGTGGTGGTAGTACCCACTTAGGCGAGGCAAATGACCACCACGAGGAGGAGCGAGGAGAGGAAATGAGGACCAGCAGCCCCCGACCTCCTGCCCGGTGCGTAGCACCACCAAACGAACGTGGGTCACACACTCTCTCTCCAGAGCAGATCTCTCACCGTACTTACTGGAGCAGGAAGAGGATTAGGCGAAGCAGTACGAGCCCGTCGTCATCATCATCATCATCAGCCGCGCAGCACCACCGTGTCCTCCAGGACACGGTGCTTGAGACTGCCAGCACGCCTCCTGCTCGTGAACAGCGCTCACCACAGCGACACGGCCCTCTTACAGCAGAACGCAGTCCTGTGAGCCCGCCCAGCCGACTGCACCCATCGTCGTCGTCTTCGTCCGTATCAGGGCTGCGAAATACCCCGACGAGAGAGGGAGTCACGCCATCCCGTCCTCCTGAGAGACTTTACGTGGGCCTTCCTCTCGTGGTGGCGTCTATGCGCAGTTGTCGTTCGGTCGATAACTACGAACGCCTCAATCGTATACAGGAAGGCGCTTACGGTGTAGTCCGTAGGATCCCCTCATCCCGCCACAAGACCAGCTTTTAACGGCACTCATCTATTTATATTTGTGTACGCAGATCGAGCGAAGGATCTGGAGACCGGAGAGGTGGTTGCGCTGAAGAAATTCAAGATCAAAGCTGACGAATCTTTTCCCGTGACGGCTCTTCGCGAACTGGCTGTCTTGATGGAGATGGATCATCCAAACGTCGTCAAAGCCAAGGAAATCGTCATAGGAAAGGATCCTAATTCTTTCTACCTTGTCATGGAGTACTTGGAACATGACCTCAAGGATCTCATGATGGCTATGCGTGATCCATTCCTCCAGTCGGAGATCAAGTGCCTTCTTCAGCAGTTGCTCCAAGCCATTGCGTATATTCACGAAAATTGGTATCTACACAGGCATGGCTCCGGACTGCATATACTTAAGCACCGTCTGAACAAACACTATCTAACGGTTCTCTTCCTCTCCCTTTCTTCTTAAGAGACCTAAAGACATCCAACTTGCTGTTGTCCAACAAAGGCATCCTAAAAGTGGCTGACTTCGGCTTAGCCCGACATTATGGTGATCCTTTGCGTCCCTATACTCAGCCCGTGGTTACGCTTTGGTATGTGCGCACGCGCCACTGGACACGTTCATTTCACCCACGTCTTTTATGCGCGTTCTCTCGTGGTGTGAACATACGTGTATCAGGTATCGAGCTCCGGAGTTGCTGTTAGGAGCAAAGGAGTACTCGTGGGAGGTCGACATGTGGGCTGTAGGCTGTATCTTTGCAGAGTTGCTCATGAAGAAGCCTCTCATGCAAGCCCAAACAGAACTCCAGATGATCGATCAAATTTTCAAGACTCTGGGTACACCGAACGATCAAGTGTGGCCCGGCTTCAGCGAGCTGCCCTTTGTAAAAAAGATGAAGTTCAAGGTACGTGTGCATGTGCGATCTTATTTGCGCCCAAAGGGACAGGTCCCGTTTTCGGGTTGGACCTGCGGCCCGGCTCTTGTTCTCCAAAGCCAGCACTAACCTTAGCGGATGCGTGCCGCAGACCTACGCCCCTACTATCCGGCAAAAAATGTTTTCGGCCACTACCGATGCTGGCTTCGAGCTCCTGATGCGCTTTCTCGCCTATGACCCCAAGCAGCGTATATCTGCCAGGGAAGCCCTCAGCCATCGCTACTTTACAGAGGCTCCGCTGCCCCGAGAACCAGGGATGATCCAAACGTTTCCTTCCCTTCATGAGGTAAGTCTCCTAAAATTCTTCTTTCGGCTTCCTTACGCGCTGAGCGTCCTCCTGTCCTGCAGGGAAAGAGACCTCGATCGCCCGGTGTGGACGGCGGTGGTCTGTTTGGTTCCTTCAGCGACACGAGCACCGACGCACACGTGGCAGCGCTCGGTCTCGACCCGTACGGCCACCAGCCAGCCGGATTTAAGCTCCGGTTCTGAAACTCCGTAGACGCATATGCGTTTCCATGAAATGTCATACGCCACGTATCCGATTGGTTAATCGGAAAATTTATACTTCATCTCCTGCTTCTTCCGCGCGTTGGCGGCCTGGAATAGGCGGTCGAACTCTCTCCCACCTACCGTACAAGGTACGAAGCAACTCCACACCGCAGTTCTGTTACACCAATTGGTCGTCCCAAGTTGCCAACGACACAGCCCGAGGAACTTGTTCTACGCTCCCCACCACCCTCACCACAGCCCTCGTTCGTCTCCGCCCCTTCGTCATACAGGTCCCAAAAAAACAAGGCCACTCCAAGAGGAGCTTGCGTATCACACCTGTTCCTTGGCTTTTATATATCTCGATATATCTATCCTAGACCCAATGCTACGTCCCGGTCACGAAGTAATGTCCGAAATGGACTGCCTTGCTTCACCAGAGCGTGACGCTTCGCCAGTAGGCGGGGCCTTCTTACCCAAGGATGTCTCCCCCAGTCCTATCTGTTTCGCAACAGACCACCTTGTTCTGTCAGCTTGCGTCAAGCTGGCTCAGCCGTGCCGAGAACGCATCACAGAGAACGGAACAGTGAAGGTTCGTTTCATCTAAAGCTCGCCTGATCACCGCGCCCTTCTCAGTTCCAGACGTAACCCAACATTCACAGGAGGTCGACGTGATCGTGAAGAACGTGCCTTTTACCGTGCAAGTGCAACTTTTCTCGCCCTGGAGACAACAACCACCAGAAAAAGAAGAGAAAGCAAGCAAGGAATCCGTAGTGGACTTACACCGAGTAGACTTGGACGTCGACCTTCGCTATGACGGAGAAGGAGGGAGAGCTGTCCCGTACGTGCAGACTCCGCCACTAGAGATCATAGCCACCAACGTGAGTGAAGACGGCCACTCAGCTTCTCTGACCGCTCGGGTGAGAGCACTCTCTTCACAGCACCAGAATCGCCTATTCGCTCTCCACGTGAAGGCAGTGCTGCCATCAGCTACCGGCGGCGCTGGCGGATACCGGTATGGGGTGGAAACGGTGACTGGGCCTATTCAGGTACTGAGTAGTGTTGGCACCTTCACCCAGCTTCCATTTGATTTACCTTCCTGCCTGGCGCGAACAGGTGGTGTCCAAACCGCGCACCTCGCGGAAGAGGGTGGTGCGCAGGAAGCGCACGCTAGGAGATCTTCTCCTGGAGTGCACCCAACGGATAGAGAGAACTCAAGTAGCTCACCTCTCAGCCATCTGCACTCTCTCTAAACGATGCCGCCTTGTCCCAAGATCTGGCATGCCTGAAGAGGGCTTCTCAGTGATGGGCGCCAAGAGCGCTGATCAAACCGCTCACCACCCATTTGATGCCCCTCCTGCTCAATCTTGTCCCCGGACACCCCAGCTATCAATCGATGCCTTCTGCACCCCATCTCCTGCCGAGGCATCCGAAAACATCTATAGGCCCCATTCTCCGTCACTACCTCTTCTGCTTCAGCCTTTCCAGTGGGACCTTCCTGTTTCCGCTGTTGGAGATGAGCAAGACATCACACGCGAAGCCCAACAAGTCTTGCGCTCCTACTTTGCCCTTCAGCCTAGCGATAGGTAACATAAATACCTTGCCTATCGTTCTTGTTTCCGATAACTCACCCTGATTAAGATCAATGGTGATACGGCGAGTCATCCGCAGGTTTAGTGCAGAACGCCGTGCACTGCTGGGCACGATGCTCGCGTCATTAGCCTGGCACCCAGGAGGGAATGGCAGGGTCAAGAGCGTGCAACAAGCATGTACATCTGAAGACTCCCTGTTCCAGGCAAGTAGAGGTTACCTCCCAAGGTGCAGATATGCTTTCCTCATGCTCCATTCCAGGGTTGTGTGTGTACTTCTTGTTCTTATGAACTGGAACTGCGGAGGATTGACACATTCTACAAGGTACCAGAGATGCACCTGTAGTAGTGGCCCTACGAACTGACAGCGATCTTTTTTGGGGGGCAGGACCTGATCAACCTAGAGTTCTCATTCCAGTGACCACGCCTGCTTGCCCAGCGATCTGGATAGGGTATCCGAATGTACATAGATGCTGCGGGAACAATAAACCCTGATGTTGCCAATCGCAAATAGGAGCGGGCCACCTCAAAAAGGGGAGTTGAGGAAAAGGGAAATGGTGAGAACTATTTATCCTTCTGTCATCCGTCTCTCCTTCAAGGGCGTCCAGCTCACTGCAACGGCTGGGCCAGGTCTCATGCGCCTCACGCTCGCCGCGTCTAGCCTTGAGCCTGGGGCAGCTGCTTTCCTTACGCTCCTGCTGCTGGTAGAGGTCTCCAAAGTTGCAGGCAGTGCTGTCGTTGGTTCTGCCGGAGGAGGAGCGTCCCCACCAGCTGCCGCAGGTGAAGCACACGATGAGAAAGCAGGCACTACTTATGGATCTGGAAAGCACGAGATGGACGCGCACACGGCCAAAGTCATGTTTGAGACCCTTCGTCGCATGAATCCTGACCTGGCCCCGCTTCGCAGAGACCACCAACCGCCAGCTGCTCGAAGGAGATCTGCTTCCTTGTCCTCTTCCTCTTCTGCTGAGGCCTCACTTGGGGGACGCTCATCACCCTTTGGTGTTCGGTGCGACTGGAGACAGCGTGTAGAGAAGTGGGGATGGGTGGATTGCCTGCTAACAGTGGGTCGGACATGCAGCACCGAGGGGACCGCTGACGCACCAGAGGCCACAGGATCCTTCAAGATGACCAGAACACGTAGTCGCCCCACTCCTCCGGGTGGCCCACCAGCATCGTCCTACGAACGTCTCAAGCAGCTCCTGGGGGAGAGCGAGCTCCAGAAGCTTGCCCTAGCTGGTCCCGCTGGTACACCACGTTGGCCTATATCAGATTGTGGCGAATGCTCATCAGCCCCCTTCACTTACTCAGGGATCTTGCATCGGCAGGAATCCGATCTCAGTGCAGACGCAGTTCAAGTGACGGATACAGGTTCTACTGGTGAGCAGGAGGATCAAGCACCTCCTTATGTCAATGCTGCAGCAGAGGGAGTGCGCGTGCGCACCATACTCCGCGAGATAGAAGAATCAGGGCAGGCGGGCATCGCAAGTCTTACGGCGCATCAGGACCCCCCTTCGTCCCTCCTCCATGTAGAGGAAGGTACGACCAGGTCTCCTTTCCTCCTCATGGAGGCTTTGCTCACCTGTACCGACCAGTCTACGGAGATCCTGTGTCACCTGAAGAGGAGTGGGAACAGCCCAGTCCCTCATCAGTGGAAGAGGAGCCAGAAGCGCCGCAGCAAGAGAAGACCACCCACCCTTCTGCCTTGCTTGAAGAGGCTCTTCTCTCCCATCTAAGGCAGGAGCGCAGCCAACCACCCTCATCAACCCCCCACTCAGCCCCGCACGTCGATGAGATTCCCTCGGGCCTGCAAGTCGTCTCAGGAAATTCAAACAGCGAACGAAAAGGAGGCGGCACTCAGGCCGAGCTACCCCATGCTCCTGCGGCCTCCCCAACAGAAGAACAGCTACACCAGATATGGGAGGAGGAGGAGGAGGAGGAGAAAGAGGAGAAAGCGAGTGCTACCCAACAAAGCACTCTGGTACCTGGGTCTGCTCTCGTGGTACCCCAACCAGTCCCTAAGATGTGTGCGGCAGCCCCTCTACTCATCATCACACGCCGTTCGTTCAAGCAGGACCAGGAAGAGCGAGCCAAAGGAAGCAAAGCTGGCCCCAAGCTCTTGCTGCGTAAAAACCGAGCGCATCGCTTGAGTGGGGTCGCGGAGAGCACTCCTCCTCTGCACAAGGGTACTCCTCTCGTGACTCCCCTCGCCCTCCGCCGTTTGCAATGAAACGCTCATTTGGGGGGATGACTCTGCAGAGTCCATTGCGAGCTTCCTTGATTCTTCTCCGTGGCTCCTTCCCCTGGTACTCGTGGTGACCGCCGGGGTCGCGTCGTCCCTGATGACAGCGCTCTGCCTCCTCGCGGTAGCACCTCCCCGTTGCATCATGACGATTCTCCACCACGCGCTAACCTGTTTGTTACCCATCCCCGCAGATACGAGGGAACAGCCGTGCCGGCCAGCAACCAGCGCCTCCTGTGCCACCCAAAGAGCCCACAGGCGCACCAGCGCGTAGTGGTGAGTTCACCAACAACACCAACAACGCCAGCGTCATGACCAAGGGCACCCGTTTGCGCTCTGCCGGCCACAGCAGCAAGGCCACAAGCAAGCCGTAACACGTCGCAACACGAAATGCTATTTATTGTCCCTCTCCAGACGCCATTTGCCCTCCCCACCCCTCGGGGGTTGTTGAGCTGTCTCATGCCCCCCCCCCCAAATCACGCATCAGGTATGGTATCCTGTGGTGATGATGTACGGGGATGATCATCACAAATGCATGTGTTGGGGGCGGAAGGAAACCATTTGGGAAAACCCACATTTTTGTACCCCCCCCCTCTAATTTGCCGCCCCCACCAACAACAAGTAGAAGTAGAAGAAGAAGACAACACCACACACACACGGGGCGAGGGCACAGAGCAGCACCTTAACAGAACAGATCCCACTCTACTCTCTCCTCCTCCCCACCACCACACCCCACACCAAAGGCTTGAGAGAGGGAGAATGGAGGAGGAGTACGTGGAGGTGGAGCTGCCCGACAATGAGTACTTCCACGAGGGGGTGGTCGGGCTGGCCATGGACATCGTGGCCGATTGCAAGATGGTGGTCGAGACCGTCAATGGCATCAACGTTGTCAACAACAACGCCACCTCGGTGGCGTCCGGTGAACTGGACGCCCCTGATGGGGCTCCTGACACCGACGCCATGAAGGAGACGTTCGTGCAGGCTGTCAAGCGCGTACCCCAGAGCGCTGCCCGCCTCGTTGACATGACCCACCAGTTCATCCGCGAGAACGCCGCCTTCTACCTGGACGACCAGCGCTACCTCGTACACCCCCCCTTCCCCCCCCAAATAACGTTCAAATTACATTTTGTTTTTATTGTTTTAAAATAATAGAGGAAACAAATATGATTTGACGAACATGCATCGTGAAGTTTATTTGGAGAGGAGGAGAGCAGAAGAGGGTAAGGCAGAGCAGTGGGGCCGCGTCTCTGACCACTACAACCGGCTGGTGGTGGTGGGGAGGAACATATAGGACCTGTTCAAGGTGCTGCAGGCCAACACGCGGGCGGTGAAGGAAAGCGTGCTGCTGTTGCTGCGGTTGGCCACGGTGTCCGTGTGGAGGACCAAATCGGCCGCCACGACGGCCAAGACGCAGGGCCAGCTGGAGAGCTACTGTAAGAATGTGGCCCTCGCCATCAAGCAGGTACGGACCAATGCCCCACCCCGGTTGCATTCATTCCCACGAGTGGTGCTCACGATGCTCCTGATGTGCGCTCATACGCTCGCTAGGTGATTGCCGCCGCAGATGAATTGCGTTTGTTACAGGATGAAGAAGAAGAAGGGCTCATTGAAGAGGAAGCAGAGGAGCTCGCCCGTCTCGTTATGGAAAAGACCGTTCAGGTATAACGCGAACAACAACTTAGTCTAGGATGATCTGTAGCAACGAACCTTGACTTGGTTGTTTTATTACTACTATTATGCAACGACAGTTGGCCAAAGCGGGTTCAGCAGCCGTGAAGGAACTCGTGGAGGCCACCTATCAGCTGCAGGATCAGGAGCACTTTGTGTTTGCTGTAAAAAGCACCCTTCAGGCTCTCACTCCTTTCGTTGGTACCTCTTGTTGGAGCTGCAACATCCCTATTGGTGAGTTGCCTCTTTTTTTCCTCACACAAGTGTTCTCTAGAGTTTGGCGCGGCACTCTCCCTGACAGAGGCGGACACATTGCGCAAGGCCGCCTTTGAATTTCTTACTACGGCCAAGGCTGCATTTCAGGTATTTCCTGTGTAGCTCTGCGCCTCTATGGCCTTTCATTCTTCTTGTCCACCTTTTCATGTACGCGTTGTGTGAGCAGGCACAGCATGATGAATCCAGCTTCGCCCGGCTGGAAAGCGCGAAAGACAGAGTTGCTGAAGCTATGCGAGCAATGGTGCTTGCTGCACGAGCCATTAACACAGAGGATATTGTGCGAAATCAGATCTTCAATCAAGGTCTTTCTCATCATGATGAGCCAGAGGAGCCAGATCATCCACCACCCCCAACCGTTTCTTCCTTGATTGGAGATCGTCGGCCTGCCGCTGTTTTTCGCCATGAAGGTTCGCCGAACTCAGGAGCGATGCATTCCTCTTCATTTTATTGTTCCTTATCCCCAAGCGCGTCAGCAGATTCAATTAAGGACGATCAAGATCGCGAATCCACCAAGAGCGACCTTACGAATGGCTCCGGAGCGGACAAACCGCGCCACACCGTGGCTGGCCAACAACTCAACCAGATTCAGGTAAGCACGCGCTCGCTTGGCTCTGTTTTGTGCTTGATGCTACCGAATCTCCTGCCCTTCTCGGTCTGCCAAGTCAACTTCTACTAACATGCAATCATTATCATCATAGCTTCTGCGGCAGCACCTACAGTTGCCCCCATCTGAAGCTCAGCCAGCGCCTAAGCGAAGCACGATAAGGAAAAAGGCACAATCCATTTCTATCAGGTTGCTAATTAGATTTGCTAACATCGCTTATGCGCGCTTCTATCAGGTTCCTGCTAAGAAGACAGAGGCACCGTTGGAGGTTGACATGGCTAGATACCATGCTCAAATGAAGAAGATAATCATGCTGCAGGTACTATCCTCGTGCCTATTGCATTTTTCATGCTAGATCTCTTACCGCGTTGTGGCAATCAGCGCTTTATGCGTAAATGGCTGAGGATCAGCAAATTCCGTAATGCAGCACTTAATTTCCTTATCGCGCCTGAGTCTGAACGTCTTCGGAAACGCAACATGGCATTGTGGGAAATAGTGTCTACCGAGAGAGTACATACAGCCAGCTGCTTGTCATAGTCCTGGTTCCTGATCCGTCTATTTGTGAACAGGTCTACGTGAATAACTTAGAAGAGTTAGAGAAGAGTATCATCGCCCCATTGAGAGCCACTTCCCACAGCTTTATCACAGAGAAAGAAGTTGGCATCCTGTTTTCCAATCTCGAAAGTATCATATGTCTCAATATACAGGTACATGCCACCTGCCTTTCTTTATGGCCCAAGGATTGTCACTGCTGCTGTGCTGACTGCGCAACGATGCACTGTCGCAGATACTTGAGTCTATGGAGGAACGAATGGAGGCATGGCCGGCGGAGGGCAGATTTGCTGATATATTCATCAAGAAAGCTCCAGTGCTTCGGCTTTACACCGAATATCTCAACAATTACGAGCGACAGGTTGAAATGAACCGCTGCCCTCAGTCAGATGGCCGCTTACCATCCCTTTTTTCCTCACTAACCTGGTGTGGTGACACTGCAGGTGTTGCTACTAACTGAGTTAGAGAAAAAGCCGGCGTTCATGCAGTTTATCAAGGGCTGCAAGGCAAAGATGAATCTTGGCAATTATCTCATTCTTCCGGTGCAACGCCTCCCTCGATACGAGATCCTGCTTGAAGGCCTCAAAAAGTACACTTCCGAAGAGCATGTGGACTACCCCAACATCAACGCCGCATTGAACAAAGCACGAACCTGTTCCTTTTAAATTTTGGAGTTCGTGCTAACCATGCGTATAAAAATATTGCCTGTTCTGCTTAGGTCAAAGAACTCAATCAGCACGTGGATAAGAAGAAAAAGGACGAAGACAACAGACGAACCATACAAGAAATACAAAAAGCCATTTCTGGAGCTCCCGTCCTCTTTGTGGCACACCGACAATTTATCCGGTACGTCAATACGCTGCTTGCTGGCGAGATGTCGAGGATGATGGCGATGAACCTTTTCTTATTTGGATCAGGGAGGGTCTGATTGATGTGCTCAGCGGGAAAAAGAAGGAGAAGTTTTATGTCTACCTCTTTACCGATGTCATCCTTTTCACGAAGGCCAAGGTACCACCCCACCCGCTGAAGCTTTGCAAGATCACACATTACTAACAACATCTTGGCCGTCCGTCACCAGGTGAAAACGCTACAACCCGGCGCTGGTCGACCCAAATCAAAGCTTAAAGACGCGTTGTACCTCAAGGTAGGGTTTCCCTTTAGTTCTCCACTTTACTCCCGTAATTCTCTAAATGGGCGCTTCTTCTTAGGATGGCCCGTACACCGTTTCGCCCACTACGGGAGCTGATGGCCCAGCTCTCAAGATGGTGCTCCTTCCAAAACGATCCGCTATTCTGAATCCATTTGATCTTGACTGTTTGTACCCCCACGTAGGCGGGCCCAAGAAAGGAGTACTCGTTCTGTTTCCCAAGCGAAACGGGAAGGGACAAGTGGCAGAAAGATCTAGATACTGTGCTGCGAGAAGAAGGGTGGAAGAAGATCCTCTATTGAGATGCCAATCTCCTTCGCCAACGCGAGCGTTTTCCGCCTCAACAGGGGATGCGCCGGCTCTCCCTGTCATGAGCGACTGACCAGCCGTGCATCCGCGGATTTAGTGTAGATTACGTGCAGAGTAATGAATACGTCGACTTTTCATTGTTTCCGCCACGGTTGGGCTTCTTTTGGATCCCAATTCAATGCTTGTACAACGCCCACGGGAGGGACAAGTACTCCTCGCTGCGAGCAGCAGGACACAATCAGTTCTCACTCCTCTAAATGGGCGCGATGGCGCCAGCAAGGGGGACCAGGTTCAGAAGCGTCGTACCGGGAAGTCTTGGTTTGGTCCGAGAGGAGAGGCAGCAGCCACGTGTCATGTGATTCCACCGGGCAGTCCACGTACACTCGCTTGCCTGTACATTGAACCACCACCATCAACATCAGCTTCGCCGTCACCCGGGACAGCAGCAGGGAGAGCGCCAGGGGCTCCAATCATGGCCAGGAAGGGGGAGAGCAGCACCCAGGGCGGCGGCCATGCCGATCTCGATGAAGGTCCAGTAAGAGTCCTTGTGTTCGGGGAGGCGAGCGTAGAGGACGTCACACTTGGCGATCTGGTGGCGGGCATTGTCGAGGATGGCCTGCTTCTCGCGCTCGTCCACGGTGACGTCCCTCTGCTCGTCCCGAGGGAGCACAGCGGCAAGCACCGCCCCACTGCGGGGGTCGTCGTCGAGCTGGTAGAAGTAGTCCACCTCCCCTGGGCCGCCATGCGGGGGCGGGAGGTGGGGCAGGTGGTGGTGGTGCGGGGAGGGCGAGGCGGCGAGCGGGTGGAGGAAGTGGGGGCCAACGTAGGTCCAGTGGTCGTCCCATTCGAGTTCGAGGTCGCGCAGCTGGAGGAGGCGTTCGAGCAGGGGCGGCCCCTGCTCCGCCGACCAGTCCAGCTCTCGGAACCGCAGCAGGCCCCGCCAGTCCCTCTCGGGGGCGTTGAGGAACATCATCTTGCCCGCCACGTACACCCGCACCTTCTCCCCCCTTGCCCCCTCCATTCCTCCCCCGGTGGTACCACCACTCACCCCCACCACTCCCCCGCCGCTACCACTGCTGGCAGCGGAGGGCGACACAGTGGGCTGGAGATGGTGGCGGTCCTCCACCATCGCCTCCACGTGAGGCTGCCCTCCCGCGGCCGGAGCGCTGGCGGGCACTGTGGTGGTCGTACCGGCAGGAGTGGAGGTGTGCTCGACTTCCATTTATTCTTCGTTGTTAGCTCTTCTTCTTGTTGTATCCTCGGTTTTGGGGGAGGAGTAAGTACTAGCCTGAGGCACAGTAGCCGTTAAGAGCCACGTTGGTGTCCGCAGAAAACCCAAAATATTACATAAACATTTTTTGGCAAACGGAAAAGACCCCCAAGTGCCTTTCCTTGTCAGCCGGTACGAGGAACCACGTAGGAATCTAGCTGAGCCAGCGAAGGGAGAAGGGCAAGCACCTGCCCCACACAGGGACGTAGTCAGTAAGCATGATTGATGGCGGCACGACTCCCTCAGGGTCGCGAACGAACCTTGTCCTGATACTGTACATCTGCGGCCAGGGGATTGCCGTGCAAGTAAACGGTCTCCAAGGAGGAGGAGCGCACGCAGCGCAGCTCCTCAAATGACGCCAGCTTGTTGTCGTTGATCTGCATCATTAACACCAAACGCCACCATCCTAAACAACATTTTTTGAGGATAGAAAGCGGCGAAACATACCCAGAGTTCTTCAAGCGCGGTGAGGTGCTCCAAGTTCTCCAGATGAACGATACGGTTGGCAGCAAGATCAAGGGTTTTGAGAGATACCTGCACGTAAGTGCAGTTGGTACAAAGTGAACCCGACAGAGGCGAGGTAATGACGCACTAGGTTATCGAGGCCTCCTATCCGTTCGATAGCATTATGGGAGAGATAAAGCTCTTCCAGCTGTCGCAGGTTATCTAGGCCTGCAATCTCAGTGAGCCTGTTGGACTGTGCGGTTATGAGTGAATATCACAAAGATAACCGCACGTAATTCAATAAACGGTTACGCACCTGAACGCTCAGCTTTTTCAAGTTGGTAAGTTGATCTAGACCCTTCACATAGGATAAGAGTTGAAAGTGTGAACACCGAGCGGTTTGTCGGGCTGGCAGTGAATCTTGGTACCTGGATAGACGTTATTTTGTTTTTGCCCAACCACAAGTTTTCTAAACATTTCAGCGTAGATAGCCCTTCCATGATCTGCGGCGTATGTACCAATCTACAATTAGTGATTAGCACGCATTTATTTGACAGCAGAGGAATATTGTACACGAATTCGGTTGGACCCCAGTTCGAGCGTGGTGAGAGTGGTGAGCGTATCCAAACCTGGAAAACAAGCCGTACATAAGTGCAAAGGAGCGAATTACACGCCCAGAGAGGGCGTACCTTCGATGGTGGATATTTTTGTTGAAATGAGGTAGAGGTCCGTCAGATGAGGCAGGCTCGCGTGTGTTAGGTTTTGAATGCGGCGCAGCACATTGAAGGAGACGTCGAGATATCTGCTTGCAAGCGAGACCTCATCATTCGGAGAAGGAGAATGGAGATTCCAGATGCAGTGGGTGGTTACGTCAGGGACGGCAGGGTGAGGTTTTCGAGGGCAGTGATCTGGTTGTCGTAGAGGTCGAGCTCCCGCAAGTTCTGAAGAGCCTCCAGATTCTCTATCTTGCGCAGCTGATTGTTACGTACCACCAGCTTCTGCTCGCACAACCCACCCACACGCGCCACGACTCAGCCAGTCCGCCTTTCTGGAGGAGAAAACCCTTTGGGGGGGTTGCTTCCCTCGCCCTCCCCCCACCAAAAAACATTTTTTTTTCGATGCAGGGCGGGCAGCCTAAGAGGGAGAGAAAGAGAGGGAGGCACCTCCAGGAGGGGCAGGTTGTCCAGATTCTCGAGACGCGGAAGGCGGCAGTGCGTCAGGTCCAGCTCCTGCGGGCGAGTAGTCGTATAATAAATAAATAAATAAATAAATAAAACATGGTGGGGGGAGGAAGAAAAGGATAATATATAATACTTTGAGGGTGGGAGGCAGGGTGTAGCCGTGGCCGAGGTGGGGGTGGGGGCGGTGGGACAAGTCGGCATACTCGGCGCCTTCCTCCAGGGGTGGGAAGGGTGCTGGTCGGGGCCCTGCACCGGCCGTCTCCATTGCCGCCATTCTCTAATAGATATTATTGTTGTTTACTCTTTGTGTATGTGTAGCATAATATTTGGGGATGCAAACATTCCTTCGGTACAAAATAGGAAAAATATCCCAATTAATTAATGACCTGTTTTTTTGTTTTAAAGTTCGTATAAAGAAAAACAATCGTACGTGATGCTCACCGCCCCTCACCCACACGGGGGGAGCAGCGGCCGCGTGTACGTGACGGGTACACGCCCCCCCCTCTCTTTTTCTATTCTTTCTTTTGAAGGGGAAGGGCCGGGCTCACACTGTGGTGTGGGGCGGCAGTGGTGCGGGGCACGCGGCTAGCGGGAGCGGAGGCGGACGGGGCCTCCTCCTCCTACTATGCTCTCGTGGCCTCTGATGTGGCGCGCGTCAAGTCCAGTCCCGTGGCGGGCCCCACTCCGGCGTGGGAAGAGACGCTCCAGCTGTGCGGAGAGCTGCTTCTCGCCCTTCTTCTTCCTCCCTCATCATGCTCCCAACCGGTTGGTGGTGGGTGGGTGGGTTTGGTGGGCGGATGATGATATGATGATGGTGCAGGGACGTGGCCCATCCGTTTGGAAAGCTGGAGGTCTTCCTGTGGTGCGAGAACAGGTCCTCCGGGGAGGAATCCTTTTGTGTACGCGTGTCCCTGCCCTTCTCTGCCTGTCGGGGCTGATGACCGGACCATGCGCAGGGCAGGGTGAGCGTGCCACTCGTGGAGCTCTCTGATGGGAAACCACATCAAAGCGTGTACACTCTTCAAGCTCGGTGCGTTCCCTCTCCGAGTTACCCTCGCTCGCGAGGGACCTTATCCCCTCCTGCAGGTCCGGAGCCGAGTCAGAGGCCGTTGGTGGTGAGTTGGAACTGCGCTTGCAATACAAGTATATCCGCGTACTTGGTCCTCCTACTTTGGAATGCTTCATTCGTTGCTTTGACCGTGTTTCGCACACGCCAACAGAACTGGGACATCCTGTATAGAGGCATCCTCTACATGCTCGAACAGCAGTGGGACAACGCGTATGGCGCACTCTCCGCGGCTATTCAATCCTTTCCAGGTGTCCTGTCATGATCCGTTGCCTCATGTATGGGTTGGGCTGGCCTTACGCACGCATTTTGCCCACAGATATGGAACATCTCCACAGCTACAGATCGGAAGTGTTGCTGCAGATGAACAAGCCTTCTGAGTCCCTAGAGGATGCCCGTCGAGTCATTTCTATCAATCCTAATTGGGGAGAAGGATACTATAGGATGGGACGAGCATACCTTGCTGCTCAAGACTATGGCCGGGCCGAAGAGGCGTACCAAGATGGTCTTCGGGTCAGCCCACAAGACCCCAACCTTGTCCAGGGCATTGAACTAATTCGCCGCAATTTCACGAAGTCCCAGGCATCACTCCCTACGCTCCGAGCGGCCTTTCGTGTTCATTGAACAGCTTTCCCCTCCCTCATATGCAGGTTAGGGAGTCCATGGTTTCTGGCAAGGAATGCTTCGCCAGAGGTGAGTTCGTTGCAGCCACACTGAGTTTTTCTCGGTACTTCAACTGTTTGAGAAGGGCCCTGGTGCAAGTGATTAACGATGGTATCGGCGCAGGGCTTTGGAAGCTAACCCGGCGAGCGCTGCTCTTCTTATGTATCGAGCCGTTTCCAACATGGCGCTTCACAAGTATACCCAGGCACCCATATCAAAGCTGGCTCTGTTACCCCCGTGCCGCTTACAGCCATCATGCGATTGCAGGCTTGTGAGGATGCAATGAGAATTGCCCAACTACATCCCGACTGGCCCAAGGTACCTCCTGGTCCGTATCTTAAAAATCTAACGAGTAACACCTGTGATTAGATTGAAGCAGCCAAAATGGGACCGCTTGGGAAACGAGGCAAAATGAACGTGCGCTCAAAGCCCCGTTGGTTTGTTCTGAAGCATCGATTCCTTTATTACTACTTCTCGAGCTCAGTAAGGTTCCTATCTTATGCGCACGCTGCCCGCTAATCATAGTTTCATTTTGTCTTTCAGGATACGTCTCCTAATGGAGTGATATGTTTAAACCGCTACGATGTCAAATCCGATGGCTCTTTGCGCTTTCTTCTCGTACTTCCAGAGTATAAAATATGTTTCTTGCTTGTATTTTTTCGCCAAGTCTTACCCTTAGGTAACTTGGTGGCGTGATGAGGCAGGCGTACATTCCGATTAAAAGCTCCTTCCGAGGGCGATAAAGGAAGTTGGCTAAGGCTTCTAGTCAATCTTGCGTCTGCCCCTCTCGATCTGCCTTTTGATCAGGTTTGCAGTTCTCCTCCCAGGCATGCATGGTTGTACTGACACCATAATTTGGCAGAGTGAGAATGTCATATATTGGAATGCTGCCGTGCAAACCAAAGCCCCCTCGATGTATAACCTGTTGGATACTCTCCCTTCACTCCTTCCCCTCAAGGTAAAAGTGAGCTGCTTTGAGTACTCGGACTCATTTGCTTGACATGTAACTGTCTAGCTGGCGTCAACGGTGGTGCGGAGGCTCGACACTGCGCTCAAGTTAATTTCAATCAACAACCCTGACTGTGAAGGATGGCTTGCGAAGCAACGCGAACTGATTGACGAGTACAAGCAACGGTACATCAATACTCTTTACCCTCGCCACTGGGTTTGCTCTCACATGTCTTTCAGGTGGTTTATACTGCAGGATACACAGCTCTACTACTTTGATGAACAGCAGGCGCGTAGAGTCAAGCTTTCTTTTTTCACTTGCTTTGGCTTACTGGCACAACTTTCCTGTTGTATCCGCAGCCAAGGGAGCCCCAGAACGTTTCCGCACAGGTTCTTGAATCAGTCATTCGCGCTAATTTCAGAATCTTTCTGACTGTGAATGTGCCCAAAGGGACTAATCGAGCTTGAAGGAAGCACTCTAAAGGTTACCAGCGATCTGCTCTTAATGTTCGAGATTGGGAAAGGTGACCGCGTATATAAACTTCGCGCGGAAACCTCCGCCGACCTATCCCGCTGGTTGTCCCATTTGGAGCGTGTATGCAAGCGCCAAGATCTGCAAAACCAGGCCGATTCTCTCACTGCTCCACAAGGTTCATCGGACCCTACAGCCTCTCTCGAAGACAACCTCCGAGAGGAAGACAACGGCATTAACAGCACTTCGAGAGCTGTGACTACTACTCTGCAGAGTGATACAACACCTACACAAAGGCAATCGATCGACATGACGCCTTCTCAAGTCATCACTCTCACTGCCGGAGGGGCTAGCCCTGACATGGGACTGGGCCTAACCACTAGTGGTAATGTCACTAGTGACACTCTTTCCGCGTTGTACTAAGTTGCTCACCTTAACTTGCTCCGCAGATGCAGCTCTGGCGTCCAATCCCACTAAGCAGCCGCAGCGGATCCAACGAAACCAAACATCTTCGGCCGAGTTGCGGTAAGCTTGTACGCGCCTTTCGGCAATGACGAGAAGATAGTTTAATGTGAGATCCAGGTACTTCAGACAATTTGGCCTGGACGAACCGGCGGAGGTATTGGAGAGAAGAGCACCTATCAGTGACGGTAAGCCCGCACTTATTCTTCAATCCTATGATGCTCATTGAGATTTTGCAGTCCCACCTTCATTGGCCACACTACATCGACAAAGTTCGCTTAGGGATATATCCCTGGATGATAACGAGCCAATCATGCACCAGGGCCCACAAGAGAATGATGGATGTTGCGCTTCCTGTCTCCTCATGTAGCAGGTTCTCCTCGTGCCATCCATACCGGTTGATCACTCGGAACATGGCCGGCGACCTCAATGGGCGCACCACTCAGCGCCACCAAGAGCAAAACAGCAACGGGATAACCCAGAAATGAGTTCATTCTTAGAGCGGGAATTGCTAAGGTCAGGAAAACAGTAAATGACATGGGAATGAATGCCACCTTTCACGGATGTCCACGACGTGTGAGTTGCGCATCCTTTCTCTATCGCCGAGAAAAATATTTACTGCACCAACAAACTAAGTTCAGGAAAAGTTTCCTCAGCTTCACGGAATGAGCTGCAATTGGAGAAAAACGGATCGGTCCGGAGGAGCAAGGGGTCTCTTGTGTGTGTTACGTACAGATAAAGGGGAGGGCAAGAGGAGGCTAGGGCAGGAGGAAGGCGAGGACGATGACCCCGATAAGCACGAGAAAGAGCGCACAGATGACTGTCCACATGCATCCCGCCGACGACTTCTCGTTGATCTTGTGTATAGCGAGGGTAGCCTTGGACACTCTGGCAGAGATAATCGAGAAGATGTCACATCGGAGGCCAGTCATCAAAAGGAAAGTGAACGGGAGTGCTGCCACGCTACCTTGTTTGTGTGGATTGCACTTCATTGTCTAGATCTCCGATCAAGTCAATCTGCTCTTCCACCTCACGACCTAAGCACAACCAAGACCAAGAGCAGATAGATCATCAGCAGCACTGCAGGATGGGTCTCGAATCAGCAGGATTGCCCTCACCGATATGCAGCGCTATATGCTTTTGCCGGTCGATGCTCTCCCCAAGAATATCAAGCAGCTTGTCCTGTTCTGGAGTACCGTTCTTCTTGTCAGTTCTCCTCCCTTCCCCAGCTGCTGCACGATCACATAAAGGGGAAGGCCCATGACCACAAGTACCTTCTATCTTTCTTGAGGCCAAGTCATGCACGCCATGGTTGTCCAAGTCTTTGGTCTCTGCAGTCTCCTGCTCCGTAGGCAGAGTACTGGAGTTAGGTCTCATCCCAGCATAAAAGAAAGAGAGAGAAAGGGGAGAGGAGCACCTGCGGAGCGCCCCAACGGAGGCCCGGTCGCTTCTGACCCGAGGCTGCCCCAGCCTGGTCTGTGTGCCCCAGCAGTGACGCCCTGCTCACCCCAACAACATGAATAAATACACACCTCTTGGGAGTACACAAAATAAATGATTTTATTACTATGATTGGTTTCATTTTTTTAAAAAAGAAAGAATTAAACCATCAACACATCGATGATGAAATGCATCAAAAAAGCTGACGTGCACGAACCGCTCGTAGGAGGTGTAGTTGCTCATCCGTGCTAGAGTACTCTAGATGGTCTTCTTTATTTCCTTTTGTTTCCTCTCTTGTATATTTGGGGGTCCCTTCGTCTGCTCTCTCTCTGTGTGGCGTAGTACGTGTACACCACCAGAGTTGGATAAATAAAGAGATAAATATTAGGGGGGAGGGGGATGTTCGGAGGAGGTTTCCTGGTGGATTTCCTTTTATTTATTTTTCATTTACACAAAAACGACAGGGACCACCCTCAGTGGGCGTGGAACAAGCTATCCACGACGAGGAATCCCACGTAGCTCACCATCATGGCACCGAGCGCTTGGTTGCGAATGTCTTTAGGCGTATCCTTGCTCATGATCTCTGGAATGATTCCTATTCCCCCCCACCGTCGCACCATTTCAGCAAGCCCACATTTCGCTTCTCCTTAGCCAGGTGATACCTACCAGTTGCTGTGATGAAGAGGAAAGTCCCTGCACCAAACCCCAGCACAAACCCCAGCACGGTTGGAGAAATGCCGCCCATGAGCACGTAGCCTAACAAGCCTCCTGTTGTTGAGCCACAGCATTGACAACGCTCACTTTCAGTGCCAAACTGACATGCGTAAGGCGTGTAAGGCGTGCAGGCGTACCGAAAGGGGTCATGGCGGCCAGCAATGTTACCGTGGAAAGGAATGAAGCATTACTCCGGGATGCAGAAAGGACGGCTGATAGCACAAAGCCATCTGGTATCTTGTGCATGATGAGCGCAATGGCCACTGGACAGAGTCGTCTTGTTACCACTGAGATGACGTTGCAGCATTGGCAAAAGTACCTCGTGCACCGATTTGCGCCGACGCCTCGTATGCACCTGCCATGACAAATCCATCAACCTGCCTCCTCATTATTAAGTGCAATTGCCGCTCGTACTCAGATGACCTATGTAGGTGACTTACCAGACAATGAAGAGCCAAAGCAACTAGTGCCACGGTTGAAAAGCTTTCTGAAAGGGATCCACTTCCATCTCTGCCGTGTTTATGAACGTGCGAATGCGCCTGTTTTGTGTTTCACAAAGTATCGCGATCAGCAACGTTATGTGGGTGGACAGGCAACTCCCAAGGAGTTTCGTACATGAGCCTCATCGAGTTCATGGCGTACGTCGAGGTCATTGATCTGTAAGGGCGCTCCTGGCAATCAATCAGCAAACGGATGGTCCTTGAATGTTCATGCGGAACAGGGTACCGTGCGAGTGAGCGTGCCCTGAAGCGGTTAGAAGCTGTTCCACGAAAAGAAGCACCAAATAGCCAACGCCGACCCCGATCATGGCCACCCTGTCTGTCGCCGTCACGCATGATGAGTCTTTGTTCGTGAACTCGACTCCAACAGACCACCCCATTTGCACAAGGTGGAGTGCATCCTCTCACAGAACACAGCGCAGCACAAGCGCGAAACGCACTGGTGTGGCCTTCCTCTTGGTGATCATGCTCGTGCTCATGCTCGTGCTCACGCCCGGCATGTGGCGGATCGGCGTCAGGCTGCCGCTGTTCTGTGGGATCCCCCAAACCCCCAAATACAGCGACGTCAGCCAAGCCACAGACGAGTGCGCTACTGCCGCGCATGACTCAGGGCCTCCCGCGCACCCCTCCGAGGCCGCTCCTCCTTTTCCGTGCCGAGGGGCTGCTCCCTCTCCTCTTCCTCCTCCCCTTTCTCATCGTGCTGCTGCTGCCCCTGCCCCACACGGACGTCGCCATCCGTCCCCAAGAGGTGCCGGGCACCACCACCGCCACCTCCGACAAGGCCTGTCCCGAGCGTCATTTGGTGCACGAGCCCGGGCGGCACCGCCGTCACGAGGTGGGTGGAGGGAGGCGTGTCATGAAAGGAGGAGGAGGAGGTGGAGGTGGAGGTGGAGAGGGCAGGAGGAGGGGAGGAGGTGGAGGTGGAGAGGGCAGGGTTGGTCATGAGGAAGGCCTCTGGCATGAGGTCGAGGGTGGCGATGGCAAAGAGGAGGCCTGCAGAGACCGCCAGCACGATATGGTTGGCGCGCACGCTGAGCCCCTGCCGGTAGATGTACTTGGGCACCAACGACGCCCCCAGCGGGGCCAGCCCCGCCACCACCAGGTTCACAAACAGCCCTGCCCCCATCACGGCGGCGTTGCTGGCGCGATGAGGAGGGGCCTCTCTCTCTCTCTCTACTACCCCTCACGTGTGGCGGTAGGGTGGTGGTGGTGGTGGTGTATCCTCCTGTGCGGGAAACACCGTTGGAGGGATGTTTGGGATTCCTTTCTATTGTGGGAGGTATGTATGCATACACATACGTGGGGGCAGTGCTCTCTCCTCCTGGAGCCACCGACAACGCGCTGCTGCCCCTACCCCCCCCGCTCTGCCGTCTCTTCTTGTGTCCACGGGACAGCAGCACCCATTGCCGAGCACGACACGGCCACCAAAGGAAGAGGAGGAGGGAGGAGCTAGGTTGGTGATTGCGGCAAGATGGAGGAGGAAGAGGGGCACTACGACGACACCGGCGACATCACGAGCGACGACGTGGTGGTGGGCGACTTCTCGAAGCGAGCGGTCGAGCGCGCCGCCGCCGCCAAGTTTACCATCGAGCAGTACTACCACAACTTTTTCCGCTCCCTCAACGAACGCGAGGCCAGGTAGCACCCCCTTGCCTTATTATATATATTTTTTAAAAAATACATTTACAAGTTATTTCAAAGAAGAGCGCAAAAGTATGCAGAGAATATGAATACATAGAGGAATAAAACATTTGCCACGAGCACTTCATTTCTGTTGGTTTTTGTGGTCATTTGCCTAACGGGCAGCTGGTACCTGTGTAAAGGCGCAGTAGACTGGAGCAGCGCATGAAGGAGCTCAACTACAACGAAACCAAAATGGACAAAATGCGAAGGGAGCTCGATAAGAAGGAGACTGATTTCATCCGCATGCGCCGGATCCGTCTCACCCAGAACTCTTTCGAGACCATTGCCGTCATCGGGCGCGGGGCGTTTGGCGAGGTATCACTTTGCTGCCCCGGATCCGCAATTTGATCTTAATTATAACGACCATCTGGGAAGGTACGCCTGGTGAGGATGAAGGGCGAGCAGGACCTATTCGCGATGAAGAAGCTTAAAAAGTCAGAAATGATAAAGAA
>CDEZ01021182.1:0-13432 GCA_000826365.1 Acanthamoeba royreba
AGACGTACAAGATGTCCCTAGCATCCCGGGATAGGCGTCTCTCGGCGCTCTTCATGCTGTCCACATCGTCGAGGGCATTCTCGTCAAGCTGCAACAGAAGGTCATCTGGGTTGCCGTATTCCTCAAAGGTGATGGGATCCTCCTCGTCCTCGCTTCCGCTATCGTCCATAGCGACTCGATGATTACCATTCTTCACCTCCTTCTCGTAGAAAGGGTTCCACTCGGACTCATCTGCCACGAGCCGCGGCGACAGCGGGGCGCTTGACTCGCGTTTCTCCGCAACGATCAGTTTCTGCATGCGGCGCTTCTCGCGCATCAGGCTCTGCTCCTCGTGATCGAGGACGGCGTCCAAGTTCAAGCGCAGCGACTGTGGCCGGCGTTGCGGGTCCTGCGTGAGCTCCTTCACGCAGTCCTTGACGTACTCCTTGGCGTAGTGGCCACCCGTGTGAACCTTCGAGGTGAGGTTCTCTATGATGCCGCTCTTGCGCTTGCCTTTATCGCTCTACACGCACGCATGAAGCACCCGCCCACACCCCAGTCACCCACCAGTCAATGGCGTCAGCAAATCGATTAAGTAGCGCCTACTCGGAATATAAATAAAAGATGCAAAAATAAATTAAAAAACATCCGAATCTTGCAAAAGCCTCCGGAAACGCCCCTATCCATCAATTAATCAATCAAAATGAGATACCTGGCCTGAAGCGGACAAACGATTCGATGATGATGATGAGGTAGACGTTGCCGACGAGGGCTCGGCGTTGTAGAGGAGGTCGTTTCGATCGTACATTGGATTCTCCTGAAGTGGTGAACGCCACCAGGTGTGAGCCGCACAATAGTTGGTTTCAAAAAGGAGGTAAAAAGTTGAGCATCATGTCAGACGACTCTTACCATTGGGGAGGGTCGCTGGTGGTTGCGAGATTTGTTGAGGACAGCGAGAGGACGTCCTCTCGCAGACAGCTGTTGTTTTGTGCACACCGGCAAATTGACCCCCTACGTAGTAGTAGACACCGGGGCCAACGGAGCCGCCGGTTCATCAATTTTAGTGGCCGCTAGCAAGCACCAACCGCAAAATTCACATGTACGTACTCTCCGAAATAGCTCGAATTTTGCTAGTGGAGGGCGAAGCCGGATAGGTCTTTTACTTTCTTGTAGGTAAAGCTAGCGCTCATTGTCTATGGACATGTAATAGAGAAAACAGCTAATAGAGGGCGTGGCGAAGGGTTAGGTAGAGGTGCTGTCAGACGAATTAAGGCAAGTTGGTGGCAAGGTCGTGAAAGAATGTCCAGAATGTAGAATGAACAGAGTTGAGAGAGTCATCGACTTCTCTCAACACTTTTCGCATTCTATTCGAATAGAATGCGCTTTTAGGATAATGCTCCAATCCCGAATAAATATTGACCGCGACGAAAGAGAGCAAACTTAGAAGATGATCACGTGGGCAGGAGCATTCTTCGTGACGTAGGTGTGCAGGGAACGCAGATGCCAGTGGCAGTGGTTCCGTTCACTGTTCGAATGCCGCCGATAGCAAGAGTGTCGATGCTATACCGTTTGCACAGCTTGCACAGCGTCTTTCGCACACCCGGCGCGCGGGGCATCATGATGGAGAACCGGCTGGGACTCTGCTTATGAAGAATCGCCCTCATGGTTACAATGCTGAAGCGGAGAACAACCAGAAAACACAGAGTCAAGCCTCGTACCATAGTATCAGAAGAGGCCAGTTCATTGAGGAAGGGCTGGAGAATGTGCAGACCGAGCTGCACGCCAGATCTCAAACTGGAGCTGTGTCTCCTCCACTGGTTCGAGTGCAAGACGCCAAGGAAGTGTCTCGTCCCACACCGTCACCACAAGTAGATGGTCATCAGGACCGATGAGCTTGATAACAGCATCCCAGGCACGGCGCGAGGCAGCAGACCCGTCTATTGCCACCATCCACCGCTTTCCTTTCACGTTCTCAATGTCTCCCTTGTGGAGACAGTTCACGTACAGT
Organism: Acanthamoeba royreba; assembly: GCA_000826365.1. Taxonomy (NCBI): domain Eukaryota; phylum Discosea; order Longamoebia; family Acanthamoebidae; genus Acanthamoeba; species Acanthamoeba royreba. Next base: position 1,988 of record CDEZ01021182.1, read on the forward strand.
AGCCTCTTTATCCTCTTTAGCTGTTCCTTGGTGATGTTCGGGAAGCTGATAACGGAGAAGAGAAAGGTGTCAGTGTAAGACCTGAATGCAATCATCTTCCACAGAGAGACGTACAGGACAGCCTTAGTGTCGCGAGATACGCGCATCTCGGCGCTCTTCATGCTGTCCATATCGTCGAGGGCATTCTCGTCAAGCTGCAACAGAGGGTCATCTGGGTTGCCATTTCCCTCAAAGTTGATGGGATCCTCCTCCTCGCTTCCGCTCTCGCCCACAGAGACTCGATGATCACCGTTCTTCACCTCGTTCTCGTAGAACGGGTTCCACTATTACGATTCGATGATGATGAGGTAGACGTTGCCATCGCGGGTTCGGCGTTGTAGAGGAGGTCGTGAGTTTGATTCTGCTGAAGTGAACGTCACGGATCGTCACCGGCAGGAGAGAGAAGGTGTGAGACTCACAATACAAACAGCGGAAACAGTTGAGCATCATGTCAAACGACTCTTACCATTGGGAGGGTTGCCGATGGCTGTGGTTTGTTGAGGGAATGTGTGTTGAGAGAAATGAAGAGGAGCTGCTCTGTGCAGAAAACCCCTGTATGTGTGCCGGAGATGAAAGGTGACGTTTGCTGCTGCAAGAGCCGATATATCCTGAAGAAACATTTTAAGGCTCCTTCCTCCCTTGGGAATTCTCAAAAGAATTGACCAACCAGGAGATTCGAGGTGATGGAGATGACTACTTGGGTATTTAATTTTTGTAGACACTATGTGGTTTTCTTATGCTCTTCGGCTCTCGATGTCAGCGGATAGCACCTTTCAACTCCGGCCCATACAGAGGCTTTCTGCCCATATAGCAGCGGCTCCTTCGCATTTCCCTCCACAAGACACGTACCCCACACCTCATAATGACGCCTTATGCTGTAAGCTTCAAATAATGCGATCAGACATCAGCGTATCAACTCCGGCCCAGACAGAAGTTGTCTGCACAGCAGCAGCTCCTCCGCATTTCCCGTTTATTAAATAATTCGATTCGCCGGTTGAGTCGCAAGGACCAATCTAGAATATTACGCTAGCGGCGGTCACTTCCTGAAGATGTCCATCCCCTCTTCTTCCACCTTGGCCATGGCGGCCTCTTGGTGCAACAGATGTAGATTCTCGCCAATGTGCTCCACCTCCTCCTCGAAGAGTGCCATGCCCTTTGTTTCGACAGGCAGTCGCAATAGCGTAACGATCAAGCCTTAATGTGGGACAAGAAACCCAGTACTCCAGATCAGCGATAAACATTTCTTCTGTACAACATAGATAAGAGCGTACCAATAACAGGTAAGATCGCCACCCATGTGATGATGTACAATGGATCATATCCACCTTGGCTTACAATTCCGACCTAAGAGAACGTAAGCAAGGTGAGCATTCGCGTGAGCAGAACAAGAGGGCAAGATTGAAGGACCAAGAAGGGGCCAATAGCGGTGATAATCCGTCCTGAGTTATAGCAAAAGCCTGCTCCCAACGCTCTCTGATGAATCATTTCTAAGTCTCAGCACTAATACGAAATGTACCTAGCGAAAAGGGAGGAAAGCATACCAAGCGAGTGGGAAAGAGCTCTGGTAGATAGAATGTGAAGGAGGCGAAGACACCAAAGACAGCAAATCCAATCAGGCCAAGCATTGAAAGCCGTAGCAGAGCGCTCATGTTGAGCTGCAATACGATTGGAATGCTTACCGCACTCCACACAAAATAAATAATGTACATGGGCCGACGTCCCTGGTGACCGGACCCAATTGAAAAAACACGTGTGAGGCTCTCTTTGATTGCTGATTTGAAGGGATGATGGCGTACTAAGTATTGTGCCAGTGGTACAGTGGTGAGTGTGCCCACTAAACCTCCAACGTTGAAGGAATTGCTTCCGATGAACGAGTACTCGCCCTATCACAACAATGCTTATGAGCAGGTGTCAATGCTAAATGCAAAGGAGGGAACCTTAAGAATCTGGATTTCAGCCCGAGAGAGGCCTTTACTCATTCCCACGTCTTCAGCCAGAAAAGTGGCTATCAGGGGTATAAAACTGGGATTATCTCGATCAGTAGAATGCGCAGACCAAATGTGAAGAGTATTGCCGCACCTTGTTAAGCTCCACCATGTGAGGAGAGCAAGAATGACAACAGCAAGGCCGCCCAAGGTACGCCGTCGATATGTACTGCCAAAAAGCTCAGGAATCTCACCGAGCTCATCCTTGAGCATATTTCCTAGCCTTGCACACTTGCCGATATCCTTAAGCTCCTCTTCATAGTCCTTATCGATTGTTCCCTAACAAGTTTAGCAAGCAATTGCAATTAGCCATCTCACGAGTAACCTATAAACAACGAAATGAGTACATAGGACATATGCTTGTGGTGTTTAACTGTTGTCCACGTGTCTGGTTCCTTCAGCCACTATTGTAAATCAGGCACATAAGTAGGTGCCCCAAATCAATTAAGGGCAAAGGAGGAACCGCAGTACAATTCGAATAACGATAGCGATGATGACAGGAATAAGTCCAGTGAGGAAGACCACACGCCAGGAAATCGAAGGATCATCAGCAATGAAAGAGATTTCGTTGAGCAACAGGCTGCTAACAAGTGAAGCCAGGAACAAGCCTGCATAACTTAAGTCAGTTCCAGGTAAGGTTAGCTTGATAGAGATAGGAAGCAGACCAACAGGTGCAGAAGTGTATAGGATGGCTCCTCCCCAGAGCCGCATGCTTGGTGGCATCGTCTCTGCCTGTTACTGCCTTGATTAGTGCCGGAAGTTCAAGGCCACAGCAACCAAAAGGCCATACCACTAGAGCGGCGCCCGCAGCCCACTCTCCACCGATACCAAGTGATGCACAAAATCGACACAGGCCAAGGATCCATATGTTTGGCGATGCAGCGCTAACTCTGCGAGTGCATACTTGAGCATGAGTCCACGGCTCTAGCATTAAGTCGATGTGCATGTACCCTGTACTGACTGCGTAGGTCGTTATTGTTATGAGCATGATTCTACTTCGGCCAAACCTGAATGGCAACAAGATCAGCCTCACTAAGTAAAACGTGATGCATTCACGTACGTGTCGGTGAGCTTGCCAAAGAGGATCCCGCCAATGGCCCAGCCCACGAGCAGGAGAGATGTTAGTGAAGCTGTCCAGAATGTGATGAGTTCTCGTGTCTCCTGGTTCAACTGCTCTCAACACGAACATAGGTGCATCAACATGAGCTCTCAGCACTACACGTTGATGGTAAAACTGTTACGATGTACCTCAGCTCTGGGATCAATGCCAAGCAGATACGGAATGCACACCGGGGAGGCAAAGTTAAACAAAAGGCCTGTCCGAATATTTTATTGATATTACTTTTAAAAATTAAAATTAAAAAATATGGAAGCGGTACCGTCAAAAATATCAAATCCCCAGCCTGTGGCAAGAAGAACACAAGTCAGCAAAAATAATGAAGATATTAAAATGATTATTTTATTATCTATGTATTTATTATTAAAATGTATTTATTATAATTTATGTATTAATTATGCGCACCTAGCCAAGAAGCGAAGAGGACGAAGCATTGGTAGCCCGTCATGCCACAGCAAATGGTCCGGCCACCATGCTGCGCGGTCGATGTGTCCTCTTCTTCTTGGTGGCCCAGAGTGAATCCTTCTGCAGGGACGCTGTTGTCTTCAAAATCAGCCAGGCTGTAAGTACGGCCTGCCCCGCTCTTCATTCTCCTCTCTGCTCACGAGGAGACGACTTTAAGTTTCCGTCTCTTGTTGGGTGCATTCCAGTCATACCACTGAGTTTAATGAATGTGCGGTATGATTGGAATGCATCCACCCAGATGAATAGCATACTTGCAGAACTTTCCAAAAAGAGAATGGTATGAAAAAGGAAAATGGCCTTTGATGGAGTGATTCAGAAGCAAAAGCAAGAGAGAGTGTCTTGGTGGTGAACTTGGAGGATGGACAAGCCTGCTATGAAGGACAACTCCACAAGGGCAGACTCTTTGCTGAGCCTTCTTATGTCACAACAGAGTACGCCACGTTGCCCTTGCCATACTTTTGTCCTCTTCATAAAGGGAGCTGTTCACCAACCCGTGGCTTCCCGTTTCCTCATGAATGCAGGCTTGGGAACTACTACGAGTAGCGCCAACACAACAGGGGAAGCCACCAACAACAGCGCAGGTAACAGTACACAGGCGACGTTGACCTTGTTCGAGCTGGTCGCGTCTCAGCACCTCAGGCAACCGGAAAAGAAGAACACAACTTTGTCCAAGGCGAGTCCCCAGGGACAGCGAAAGGGAGAGGTCTCGTGGGTTGAACGCATTGAGGCCGCACTGCAGAGCTCTGGAGGCCAGGCCAGTCTGGCGGCCATCATCAACTACATTGAAAGCCATCACTCTGACGTGGCTGGCTTCAACTACAACTGGCAAGCCACCGTCAAGTTCACGCTTCAAGGGTTCCTCCCTCTGCTGACAACATTCGTGCCTTTGTTTGTGCTACTTGTTGATGGCCTCCTTCACCTTGGCTCACAGGAACGAGCAGTTCAAGAAGGTTGGCAATGAGTGCGGAGGTGTGTGGCGGCTGTGTCCTCCCAAGGCCGAGATCCCACCTTGGGAACTCAACAACCAAGAGCTTCGAAGGTAGCTTGTCCCTTCCTTCTTCAGCACTGGTATGTGGTTACCTCAAACATGCAGCACTCCTACTCACCTACTCTCCCCACCCCCTGATTGCATGCATGCAGGCTGATGGAAGAGGACAAGATCAAGGAACAGAAACGTATGGAAAGAAAGAACAAAAGGAGGAGGAAGAGGAGCCGCAGCAGAAGCTCGTCTAGAGAGAGTAGAAAGCGACGAAGGAGTCGATCCAAGAGAAGCAGGAGCGTAAGTCGAAGCTCAAGTGACAGCGATGGTGAAGAGGCGCATAGGAGACGACACCGACATAAAAGCTCGAAGAAGCATAGGAAGGAAAAGCGATCAAGCAAGAGAAGCGTGAGTCAAGAACGACACCGAAAGAAGCGAAGGAACAAAGAGCGAAAAGGACGAAGCTCGCCTTCAAGCTCTTCCTCAAGCTCGTCATCAAGGTCCACTTCACCACAGAAGGAACTCGATGCAGAATGGTGGCAAGGTACGCAGATCCATGGGAGTGCCTACCAGGAAGGGAACCTCACGAACACATTCACATCACATGTGCAGAGTTGCAAGAGAGACAGAGAAAGCTGAGGGTGCAATATAACTCCTACTGAGAGTAAATGAACATTTTTCTGACAACCTCGAAAACAGGAGGAGCTACAAGTGCTGGCGCAAGAAGAGGTGAACCCCTTGGAGCAGCAACAGGCTCCAGTTGACAAAGTGTTTTCGCGAGAGGTGAAGGGAGTCCCGAAACTGCCTACGAAGCAGGAAACACCAAACCGACCGCAAGCTCAGCCGACGGTCAAAGGAGGAAATCAAGAGAACAACGCCGATGCATCAGGAAAAGCTAATGCCCAACAAGAGCCATCAAAAGAAGAGAAGCTACTTGAGCTGTACCTGAAGCAGCATCAACAGGACAAACAAGAGAATGAAGGCAGCGGGTACCATCGTCTTCATCCACATGTGCTTCGTCGTCACCTCTGGATTCTCCGCTTCTAACCAACATTGGCAGCTATCTTTATGGCTATCCGTATGCACCGTACCTATATCCAGGCTATGGATACTATGGGTACGGCTACACGATGGATCCTGCGGCCTGGCAGCAGTACCAAGCACAGTACGCCACTCAAGCCAGCATAGCCGTACGTCGCTCCTCGTGTGTCTCATGGTGTCTTCACACATATCTTACTCATGGAGTTAAAGCAGTGGAGCACGCCGGAGGCATACGCTTATACGACGACGACGGCTGTTGGCGCGGAGGGCCAGGCGCAGGCAGGGACGCCGACGAATGGATCAGATGAAAAGAACCTTCGGAAACTGAAGAAGCCAACGCCTGAGTTCTGGAAGGTCTACAAGGAGATGAAGAGGAGGAAGAAGGCAGCCACCAGGTTTAACCTCAAAGGTTGAATGCACGTGTGCATCCCTCTCTTCTTTGAGTGTCACGAAGTGGCTGCATTCCAAGCGTAGCATAGCAGTTGCTGTTCGTCATCACGAGCATGAGTCTTTCTCAAGGATTGTACGTGGGACAATGTTTTAGTCTCTCTTTTTTTGCTTCTTGTGACGTCACTGGAGAACGCCAACTTCATTTCCATTTCAACAATTTCGAGAATCATTTCGAAATACCAAAATTTTTATAAAGGAAAATGTATTTCTTGCAGTTTCCTTTCCTTTTCTTCTTTGTCTTATTGGACAGAGGCATTTTTACTGAAGATGAACGTGCCACGTCAACAACACTGCTTTTTTTACGTCTGAAGCCGGTCGACTAAGGCCTAGCCCAGGGTCCTGTACATACTTTCCCAGCTGCTCCGTTGGTGTTTCAACAGTTTGGCAGTGCCGGGTCCGACGAGTAGACCGTCCAAGAGGACGGAACGGCAAGAGTCTCTTTACATCAGTGTTGCAGACAATCAGAGTCCTTCACGTCTCTCATGGTCGCAACTTCATGAGCATGGACATGAGTTCCTCCTCCGAAGCTTCGGATCATAGCGCGCTGCCTGACTTGTGCGCCGAGCTGTTGCGCGACAATGCGCGCCTGATGGATGAGCTCGACACCACGCGCCAGGCCCTCCACCAGAAGGAGCGCGAGTTGGAGGAGCTCCGCGCCGACTTCCACCTCCTGCGCGCCAGCTACGAAGCGCGGCTGCGCAAGGCCAAGACCAGGGCGAATCAGGCAAGACCGACCGGAGCCTCCTCGTCACTCTCTCCGTCATCATCGTTCACTGCGTCGAGTTCTGCTCCTCAACCTGAACCTCTTCTTGCGTACGCGACCAGCGCAGTGGGTGCGACACTGACTGCGGGAGAGCAGGCCGACGAGTGGGGCGCATTCGAGTTTGATGATGCTGATGATGACGAACAGAATGCAGCAATCTTCAGCCCGTGGAATGCAGACTCCCAAGGGCAGTTGGCGACAATGCCCGCAGTCGAAGTCGCTCTCGAAGACAACATGGTCGAAGTGACCAGCAAGTCCAGTTCATCAGGGAAGCTGCTCACTGATGAAGAGGAGAGTTACCTGAATTCCCTCAAGGTGAATGCGGCACTGGCAGTGAACGGAGATGGGGAGCGGATGAATGTCCCCGATCAGGCAGCGCTGATGCTGGACGCATGGCTGCGCAGGAACTTTACCAGCAAGGAGAGAAATCGCGAGGAGGAGCTACTGACAAGCGTGCTCCAAGAGCAGCAAGCGAAGCAGCAGGACGTGTTCAAGGAGGAAGACACCGAACGTCAACCACGCGAGAGCGTGGTGGAAAGGGCGAGCGAGGCAGGCACAAGCTCGATGCGTGTGGAGGACCTGCCTACAGAGACGCTCGTAGGAATATTTGTACACGTGCATGATCCTGGTGACATTCGAGCCATCATGCTCACCTGCCGCAGGTGGGCAGCCATCTTGGGTGTCCTACCCAGTGACAGTCAGGTACGGGCATCATGATGGGATGAAAGGACTCTCACCGTTTTCATCAGACTGATCAGTTCGTCATCTAGTTGGAGCGTGTGACAATGCATCACGAAAGCGAGACGCTGTGGAAGTCTCTCGTCATCGGTAACAAGCGATGGCTGGCGAGAGGTCGCTTCTCACAACAGCCTCCTCCGAACAAGTCGTGGCGAGAATACTTCTATCTGCGCTGTCAAGCAGGTACGCGTCTCTGAAGGAATGTAAGGAGTCAAGCCATCATGCATGGCTCATCATCTTGGTCATTTAACAGAGCGTAACTGGAAAACGGGCGCAATGTCTTACATGGGAATCAAGCAGAGTTCGCCTGTTAAGAGTCTCGACTTCAGCCCAACCGTTCTCACCTCCCTTACAAAGGTTTCGTGCGGCAAGGGTATACTTGATTGTAGGTGAGTGAAGCCTGACTCAACTCACGGTTTCAGAGTGGAGTACACTTCTGGGACGTGAATACGTGCACCACGCAGGGCAAGATAGGCTTGCCCTTCATTCCGACGTGTCATCAGCAGTTCGATCCGCTGGTCTTCGTGGGCGGCAATGAAGGAAACTTACATCTCTACAATGGTTTGTTTCTCAGTTGTTCACTGAGTGAGAGAGAGAATACGCACTGATACACCTTCAGATGCTGGAAGAAGGCTGATGAGTTATCGCAAGCCTTTGGTGGAAGGTGAGATGCAAGATGATTTCCATCATCTTGCGGTGCAGCTGTCCCAAGACAGGCTCGCTGCAGTTACGAATTCAACCGGAGTACGAGTTCTCACGACTGATGCAGACGCAACCATTGTTTTACTCACTGCTTCCTTGCTATTCTTCACCTTCTAGATGGTGTGGGACGTGAACAGACCAGAACCGATTTGCTCTTTCTCCCCTGGGCTCACCATCAATGCGCTTCATGTACGATTGTTTTCGATTGATGAGTTCCTGTTGGCCTCGTTTGACCATCAAGCCTGATTCCTCGCAGATCGAAGCCCATAAGTACCTGCTCGGGACTGAAGCAGGCATCGTTATGTATGATGCCAAGAGTGGTATGTGTGCCATCTAGAAGATCAGTAGCCTTCGTCTTGACCTCCACTTCCTCTTGGTGCAGGCGACTATGTTTGTAGGCTGCCTTGTGCTTTTCCAACACTCGTATCAGACACTAGTATCGCTGCGAAAATGAGCATCGCGTGCCTGGATAGCTTCTACACGCTGGTCACAACGAGCACAGAGCACGCACTGTGGGACCTTCGAATGCCTCCGTCTGTTGTACGTTCTTGTCCCTTCATCCGTGGATCATCTGTAGTACAACATCAGCTGACGCTGGTTCAGATACCGTTCGGCTTTGGCGGCGACAGCTGTACGCACCAGGAGACGGCGAGAGCAGTCTTGATTAATCACTACTCCACGATGATGCTCTGTCCCTTTGCATCATTGATGCGCCTCTCTTCAAGAGGTAAGAGCATTCATTCTAGCGATTCTACCCTTGCTCTTCTGTTGACTGGGTAAGTGTACATTCATTCCAGAAGCAACGGTGGCAAGCTCGTGGTCAGTGGCAGTGCCGGGCAACTTGTACGATCCGGTACATCTGGTGCGTATGAACCAGGATCACATCCTCATCGGTCGCGGCAGCACGATCTTTGTGTGCTCCTTCTACGAAACCACGTGAACGAGTCCGTTCGAAGGCGCTCTGATTCGGAAGCGTGACCGGTGTTGTCTCACGATTTAATGATGCGCCAGGCGAACGACAATTAATGTACACCACATTGCATCAAACAGCAGCAACCTCCCATCTTATATGTACGCGCTCTCGATCCCCGAGCATGGCGCGTGTTTGCTGTTGATCCAGTCTTCCCGGCGTCTGGCGTGGAGGAGACCGCAAAAATTGCATTGTGTTTGTGTGTATGTGGATCACTCCGATCGAAGAGAATGAACGACTCCTCTGCTCACCGTGTGCGCACTATGCTGGCGCGGTGGACTCCTCCGACTGAGGAGGAGGGACCGGAGGCTTGAATAGCTTCGGGAACAGCCTCGAACTGGTTCGCTCGAGAAAGCTCATCCGCGTGGAACGATCGGGCACGCTCTCGCGCGTCGACGCCGTCCGCTCCAGCGGACTCTTTCGTGATGAAGTGGTACGCTCGAATATGCTCTTCCGTGATGACGTGGTACGTTCGAGTCCGCTCTCACGAGCGACCACGTTCTTCTTCTCGCCGACCGCCGATCGCGCCGAGCTCGATCGGTGCAACGTACTTCTTCGTTCGGCCGTCGGTGATGATTCCTCTTCCACCGCCGGCGATGGTTCCGGATGCGCGACGGACGCCGATCGCAGGCGTTCCTCGCGCGCCCGCAGCAGCAGGGAGGCATCAGCCGGCAGGAATGTGGGATCGTTGATGCTGGCGGATCGCCAGCCTTGAGTCTGCAGACGCAACTGCTGCTGTTGCTGTCGTAGCAGGAGCAGTTCCTCTTCTTCTGAAGGCGCGATGACAGGTCCCTCGGTGCCGGTCGACCCGCTGCGCAGCCGTTCACGCTGGACCGCGTCGGCGGAGGCCCGGGAAATGGCATCGACCCACTGCTTGCACTCGCGTCTGCCCTTGACCTCGAAACTGAGGGTCACCTCCTTCACCTTGGTCTTTTTCTTCTCCTGCCACACAGGAAAGAAGAACGTTAGGCCGATGGTTCATGCCGAGCAAGCTCAATTCTGCATCAGCACGCCACGCTCGGAATTAAATTTCGATCCCTCCGTTTGGTGTGTCGATGGAGAAGTCCCTACACAGAGGTGATGAAGAAGAACAAGAAGAAGAAGGTACTGAAGAAGAAGAGGAGGAGGAAGGTAGTACTGCATAGGTGACCTGGAAGCATGCTACGTTGGTATTGTGTGGCTTCACGTTGACGACGTCTTCCAAGGGCCATTGTCGCCACACCTTCTTGCTCTTCAAGTGCTGTCCCACGTCATTTAAGTTATCATTCATGAAGGTCACACCACACGAAGAAGAAGGAGAAGAACAAGAAGAAGAAGAACAAGAAGTCGGTACCAACACAGTGAGTCCATCCGCCTTGAGAATGAGTCGTCTCATGTAGGGGTAGATGCTGTTCGGGTCGACAATGACTGCGCTCTCCTTGATGACCCCATCAGCATCGCCACCACTATTCTTCTTCTTCCTGGCCGCCTTCCTGTCTCTGCTCTTCCTCTTCGTCTCCTCTTCGTCCATGGCCACCAGGGACAGGCCTTCCTCTTCGATGAAGCACTTGTCTCCGTAGTACTTCTTTCTTTCCTTCCACTCTGCCATCGGCCAAGCCCGTCTCGAGCAGAGCTAGCTCTCTAGAGACACGTCGGTGTTTCCTAGCGCGGTAGCAGCGCAGAGCAGCGGGACACCGTAACACTCCCGCACCACCTGCCCCGCTTTTTCCCTCTTGTCTGTCGGCTTGGCCGTTGGCGGTGTTGATTAATTTAAACGAACACGAACGCTATTGGCTGACGTTTGATTTCGGAGTGAGCGCCTTTGACGATTGGTCGATCGGGGATGATTGAACAAGAATGCGCAACAGAAATGTGCCCATTTGCTTCCCTTTGCCCACAAGAGTAACATGTTGGCCGGGCAGATCTGGGCCGCGCTGCGTCAAGAAGATGATGGGATGAAGGTATCTTTGACGCGCAGACTGACGTGCAGAAGAACGAAGATATCCTCAAGAGCGTACTGTACACAAAAGGCTTTAGTTTGCTTCACACGTATCTCTCTCTCTGGCCCTGCTCGACAGAGAAGGGAGGATACAGAAAAGCGGAATGCGGAGCTTGACGACAATACAAGGGTCGTCCACGCATTCACGAGGCGAGAGGAGAGCACGGTGGTCGATCGAAGCATCTCGACCCGAACCACTCGCCACGCCGCACCATCCG
>CDEZ01021186.1:0-18645 GCA_000826365.1 Acanthamoeba royreba
CATCCCATAGGGAACCAAAGCGCAGCCCACAAAGAAGGCGAAGGTGGACGATGCCGCCAAGGCAGAGCTGCGACGAATGCTGGAAGAGAAGAAGCGGATGCTCGCCGAGGTGGAGAAGGAGCTTTCGCGACTCAAATCTCCCTCACTCTCTGCATCCGCGATAGGGACCCCCACCCTTGCGTCCTTCCCCCCGCACTCAGTATCAGCGCCCACTACTCCTCTCCTCTCGGCATCGGCTCCGAACATTCCCACCCGAAGCGGAGGACGCGGACGCGGCACTTCGACAGGAGGGACCAAGAGCGCAGGCGGAACTGCTGCGAGCAAACGCAAGACGCCCGCTACAACGCCATCCATCCCTCGCCACGCTTCTCACGATGCGGCAGCGGCAGCTGCGACCCCGGGCGGCGAAGCACTTGCCACACCCAAAAAAGAGCCTGCTACGCCATCGACGCCCTCCAACGACAGCGTCGCCACGCGGGCCAAGCGGGCAAGGCGACCCAAGCGACTGGACACCTACGGTGGTCCAGTCACTCTCTCATGGGGCCTCAGGCAATGCCAAAATTTACTGAAGAAGCTCATGACACACAAGTTCGGTTGGCCATTCAACCAGCCAGTCGACCCCATCGCTCTCAATATCCCCGATTACTTCGATGTGATTAAGCACCCGATGGACCTTGGCACGATCAAGGTGAGAATCAAATATTTGCACGACATTGCGCTTGGGCACAGACCAACATTTCTTTTCTTATTATTCAGGAACAATTGGAGGCAGGTCACTACGAGTCGGAGGAGGAGTTTGCCGAGGACGTGCGGCTCGTGTGGGCCAACACATTCACCTATAACCAGCCGGGATCGGACATCTGCATCATGGCTGGCACTCTCTCCAGCCTCTTCAACGAACAGTACGAGCTTATCAAATCCAAGCTTGCTGCGCGAGAGATGGGAGCGCTCTCCCCTCCCGGAGGTGTGGAGCAAACGATCAAGCAACTGCAGGATTCGATGACGTCGGTACGAAGGGAGTTGGAGCGCATAAAGAAGACGCCCAATAATGGCCGGTCGCGGTCAAATAGCGCTCGGGAAGAGGACGCTAGGCCGATGAACTTCGACGAGAAAAAGAAGCTCAGCCATGCAATTAATAACCTCCCAAGCGAAAATCTGGGGATGGTGGTGAAGATCATCCACGAGCGGATGCCGCAGCTAACCGCCTCAGGCGAGGAGATCGAAATCGATATCGACGCCCTCAATCCCGTAACACTGCGGCATCTGGAGCGTTACGTGCGCTCTGTCACACAGAAGAACCGACGGCGCGGAAGCCGAAGCACGCCGCTCTCCAGCTCAGCTAAGAATGTACAGACTGAGGTCCCGCAACCAGTTGGCACACAGAAGAAGATCGAGGATGTAGAACGACAGATCAAGGTATGATTTACGTCATTTCGGCTTGCTTCTTGCTACCGTTTTCTCACTTAAAACCATTCACAACAGGAACTCGAAGAAAAGAACAAAGCTCTTACGCAAAAGAGTTTGGGTAGGTCTACGGGGGAAGGTGACCTGCGGTTGGGTGAGGAGAAAAGGAAAAAGAAGGATGATGATAGCGAGTCTAGTGAGTCAGATGTCTCCGGCAGCGATGACAGCGACTCAAGTGAGTCAGAGTCTTCCGAGTCGGAGAGCGACAGTGGATCGGACTCAGATTCTACCGACAGCGAGGCGGAGAAGAAGGACAATCTTTCAACGACGACTGTCCCTGTGTCGACATCATCGCTGACGGCCTCATCTGAGGTAACATCAGCACCCGATGGTGGTGAGGCTTCTTCGGCGGCAGTGGACGATGGTGGAGCAGCATCTGCCCAACCCTCCTCGTCCACCGCCCCGTCAGCAACCGAAGAGGGTAAGTTATTTGGCCCTTTGAATCCCACCGTTTGCCCACCAACCGTCTCTTGTATTTTTGTGATCTCTTTCAGGAGAAGCGAACGGACACCATGCCAAGGCGACAACAGGATCATCAGCCATTTCGTTCTCATTCGATCCAAAACTGGTAAAAGACTCGGCCCTCCCTGCAGAGGCCGGGAACGGAGACGAGAGCTTGCCACAGGCTGCTGTCGCTGCCGATGACGCGCCGCCCAAGTCTGAAGCGCCCAAGGTGCCTACCTCAGCTGACAACTATGCTTAATTTCTTCTTCCCACGGTCAATTTTGAGCCATTGGTCTTACCGTATCTCTTTCTCTCACATCTCGTGCGTGCAAAATTGCAAGTGAGGCGTTTCCACACACACGCACATACACACATCACCTATTCCTGATATTATATTCTAGAGCTAGATATCAACCTGTAAATAATCATCATCTCCTCTACTATCCGATGATGAGAGCGCAGAGGAGGAATAAACCGAAACTCTGTCTAAGTCTTCAATGACTGTTTTTCGTTTGTGCCGTCTACGTCTCACACTGGCATCTCTGACTTGTTTTCCTCCTATCTTCAGTCAGTGGCGTTGAAGAACGTGGATGCGTGGAGTGAACTCAGCGACGATTTTGATGCCTCACCAACAACTACTACAACTACAGCAACTACTGATAAGCCACAGTCTCCGCCTTCCCTTGACAAGACCTGGTCTCAGTTCCAGACGAAAAAGATGATGGATGCGATTAGGGTACATTTCATCACCACTCGGGCATCTTACGGGCAGCATGCTGATCCGTCAATCTTACAGGAGAAGGAAAGGCTAGAGAAGGAAGAACGGGAAAGGAAAGAGCGGGAAAGACGTGACGAAGAAAGGAGACAAGAGGAAGAGCGCCGTCGGCGGGAACTGGAAGAAGCCGAGGAGCGAAGGCGCCGAGAGGCAGAGGAAGCAGAACTTGCTGCGCAGCGTGAGCGCGAACGTCAGAGGCAGGCCGAGCGGCTGGCGCGAGAGAAGGTAACGATTGATTTCCTTCAACTGCATGCCTATATCTCCTAACACATGCTTTACACACATGTGCAGGGCATGAGCATGATGGAACAAAGCTTGCTCATGGCTTCGTTCGAACAGGCTGCCCCTGCTCTGCCTATCTTCCAGTATAAGCAGTTGGACGATGAAGCCGACTTTGCTGACCTGGATGCGCCGCTCGATGCCGAGGCCGATCGTGCAACCTCTGGCGCCGGGAGCGGACACATGCTGCTTGATGAAAATGGCGGTCCTGTGGTGGAGGATGAACCTGCTTCTGAAGGAGGAGTGGAGATGGAGGAGGGCCAGATCTAGAGGAGTTTCAGGTCCCTTCATTCCCTCTCCTTCAGTCAGCAGGACCACCCATCTAGCCACACATGGGGCCGACCGGAACGATGTGCAGCGGGAGAAGAAGAACTAACATATCACCAACTACAACAGTACGCGCAAGTGCTACGCGGAAGACTTCGGCCACCAACACGGCCACGAAAAATACAAAACTAAAACACAAAAACGAAAACAAACTCAAAATAAATCTCTCCTGCTGACGTAAGCTAGCTCGGAGTGTGATCTATTCGGTGGAGTTTTCCGCGGATTACCGTACCGGCCCTGCGGTCAGCTTCGATTTGTACCTCGTGGATCGCCGTGTCAAAGGCGCGTGTGCGCCCGCTTCACACGGCACCTCGGGCGAAGCTGAAGGCAGGCCACAAGCGATTGCCAGATATTCCACTCAACTCTCCCACAGCCAATGTCCACCTCCATCCGGCCGACAGCATAAATAAGGGACAGACAATCCTCAATTCATCATCAACACATCAACAAACACGCACAATACTACTATCAACGCCAACCAACATGTCGCACCACACGAACGTCAAGGAGAAGACCCTTCACAAGCTTGATGAAGCCAAGCACACCATGGAGGGCGTCAAGGACAAGCTCGTCGGCGGAGTCAAGCAGAAGGTAGGCCATATACTCGGACGTAGCAAGCTTGAGAACGAAGGTCGCGAGCAGAAGTACCGCGGTGCGGACGAACTCAAGCACCATCACCACCACCGCCAGCTCAAGGAGCTCACCGCTGCCGAAGCCGTCGAGCTGCACCTGCACCGCGAGGCTCTGTTCGCCGAGATCGAGCGCTGCGGAGGCTTCGACCGACGCCGTCAGAGCATGAACCACGTCGATGTCCACGAGAGGGAGAACGCGAACTACCTCTTTGCTCATCCCGGTCAAGGTGAGGCTTGGGAACAGTTCCACCTCAAGAAGGTCGACTACAGGCCGCTGTTCAAGGACATCCGTGAGCGTCGCACGCGTAAGCCGCTCGTTCACGTGGACACCGTGGAGAAGGGTCTGATGCACTCCATCAAGCTCAAGGGACACAAGGAGTTCAAGCTCAAGCGCACCCAAGAGCTCATGGGCGGTCTCTGGGCCGACCTCAAGCGTCCTGACAACTACAACCGCCTCAGGAAGGTCAACAAGAAGGACATTCACGACCGATCGGCTCCTCGCCTCGACCTCTTCCGCAGCGTCGCTGCCTCGCAGGCCAAGCGCGATGAACTCGTCAAGGAGATCGAGAACGGCGCGATCAAGACCGCCGGCCTCAAGCACGTCGAGACGGATGATAAGTCCAAGCCCGAGAGGTTCTTCGAGCACGCCGACATCAAGTCGAACAAAAACCCCATCAACAAGGCTCAGCTGCTCAACGAAGTGCGCGAGGGTGCTGATCTCAAGCACGTCGAGACTGCCGACAAGTCTCAGCCAGCCATCGGAACGGACGCCTCCGTGAAGACCTGGGATAAGCAGGGCTTCCTCTCCGAGGTCCGCCAGGGCACCGAGCTGAGGCACATCTAAGCCTCAGATATACCTCCTCTTCTCGATCTCTCCTTAACTCCACTAAGTTTGTCAAGATTTGACCGATTTTAGCATAATATATTTACATCTTTTCTTTACCAACCTTGCACTGTGCCGGGATGAGAATGCCAACCATCGAAAGGAAAATCAAAATACGAAAGGAAAAAAAGGAAACACATTAAGAAATTACAATTCTTCTATTCTTGGAAATTTTTTCAATCTTCTTCTGTGTTTGCCAGATTTCAAAATCAAGTACAACGCGAGCAGAGCCAGAGGAGCGCATAAGGGAGATGGAGCCCTTTCTGGGATGGGAAGTGTATTTCCCAGAGGAGGAGTTCGCTCCTGAGGACATGGGGGCACGCATCATGCTCATTCAGGCATTCATCGACTACCTGCGCGTAACCGCAACGCCCCAAGAAAAGGTATAATCATGATGGATGCACGTTACGCAAAAGTAATAAAATCCAAAAATTATTAACAAAAATAATGAGATAAACAGGGAATATATCCATATAAATATATTAATATAATAAAAATAAATAATTAAAGATGTACTAACCGAGAGTTTATGCGGACGGTGCGTGTAGCAAAATATCATCAAGTCGCGTTGTCTTACGCTGGACTACAGCCAATTGAAGCAAAAGCTCGAACAGAAGGTGCTCGACGTGTTCATCCCTGCGCTACACACCGAACCGGAACTCTGCATAAGTTCCGTCGGTCTGGCGGCCTTCGTGGTACAACCCTATCCTTCGACTGGGACCAAACGTCGGTACAGTTCTGATGGAATAGTTGTGTTCTCTCAGGTTGTCTACGAGCGAGCGGGGGATCAAGTTGTTCGAAACAAGATCAATGTTCGGTTCGCTCGCTGTGACAAAATAACGCCGATCAAGAAGATCAAGTCTAACTGCATCGGTACTTCTTTCTACATGAGGCCATCTGTCTCACTTAGCTTCACAGCAAAAATCAACCTTGCTCCCAAACAGGCAAGTTCACTTGCGTGCGTGGCACCATAGTGCGCGTGGGCAACATAAAGCCGATGGTTCGCCAGATGGACTTTAACTGTCCTCGCTGTGGTGCCACAATAACGCGCATCTTTGAAGATGGTAAGTTCAACTCGCCCGAGAAGTGCGTCACTACGCACTGCCGAGGCCGTGCATTCGAACCGATAAGAGGCTCTGCAGTTACTGTCGATTGGCAGAAAATAAGGTACCACTGGCGATGTTACCTCCGTGCTGCAGTGCAGCTCACCACCGGTTCTGCGATGACAGAGTGCAAGAGTTAATGGCATCCGGAACGGATGCTGGTCGAGTACCACGAACAATTGAGTGCGAGCTCACTGATGAGCTAGTCGACGCAGGCGTGCCCGGCGATGTTGTGACTGTATCCGGCGTGGTCAAGGTTTTAAATCCTGATCTTGAGAAGCCTGGTATGTACCCCTTGCAATCATTCACTCCTTATACCATGGTACCATATGGTGAGATCTCACAGTTCACCTTGCAAAGGTCGTGGAGCAAAGCAACAAAAGGAGAAATCAATGTTTGTGATCTACTTGGATGCCAACATGGTAGAGAATAGCAAGCAGACAGATAAGCTCGAAACGGTGGACTTCTCGATGACGGATCTGCAGCTGATAAATGAAATCGCTGAGGAGCCCAATCTCTTCTCTCTCCTTGTGAATTCGCTCTGTCCTACTATCTACGGTCATCAGATGGTGAAAGGTACTGTCCGCACCTGCACCGGTGGATCAGACCTCTAGCCACTAAAGTATTCGACGATTCAGCTGGTCTGCTGCTTGCTCTATTTGGTGGAACGAGGAAGGCTGGTGAAGACAAGGAGACGCTCGCCATACGTTCTGACTCGCATGTGCTAGTAGTGGGAGATCCTGGTGCGTAGCTCTTTTATTTAACTTTGATTGTTGCGCAAGAACTTACGTATGATCGGCAGGCTTGGGTAAATCGCAACTACTGCAAGCTGTGAGCAATGTTGCCCCGCGCGGTGTGTATGTTTGTGGCTCGTACTCGTCGTCATCCGGTTTGACGGTCACTCTGTTCAAGGAGAAGGGTTCTGGGGACTACGCACTGGAGGCTGGAGCTCTCATCCTCGGTACGTCATCCAGCCCTGTCTTCCACAATCTACTTGTACTCATGTACGTTTGTGCAGGTGATCAGGGTGTGTGCTGCATTGATGAATTTGACAAGATGCCCAAAGAGCATCAGTCGCTCCTTGAAGCAATGGAACAGCAAACGATCTCAATCGCTAAGGCTGGAATCGTTTGTTCGCTACCTGCTCGTACTGCCGTAATTGCAGCGGCCAACCCTGTGGGTGGTCACTACAAGTACGTGCGTCTTCAATTTGATGGAGGGCTTTGTGCGTTCAAGTACTTACCATTGTATGTCGATGCAGCCGCGCCAAAACCGTTGCAGAAAACTTGAAAATGAGCGAGGCCGTGCTCTCTCGCTTTGATTTGGTGTTTATATTGCTTGATAAGCCTGACGAACAACGAGATCAGCTCATCTCTGATCATGTTATGGCGGTACGGAGCTCGATGCAGTTCCTCTCATCCACGCGCTAACTTCAATCGTTTTAGTTACATGCAACACAAAAACGAGTACAAAAGAAGCGAAAGAAACGTGCAATACGTCATCACTCTGCGCTGGTGATGTCGTCTAACAACCGCTCTAATATTGTGCAGAAGATGCCGACGAAGATGCGGAAGGGAAGGCTCTGATTCAGCGCCTGGATGCTTCACAGGTTGCTAACAACGCTCTGATTCCACCGGCTCTCCTTCGCAAATACATAGCCTACGCACGCAAATATGTCTCGCCAAGGTAGATTGCCAGCAACCCCACAGAAAAAGTTTCACTAGGCTCACTGTCATCCTTCCAGGCTTAGCAAGGAAGCTGCCAACATCTTACGCGACTTCTACATTTCCCTGCGCAAGAAATACCGAGCAACGGATTCAACGCCAATTACCACACGACAGGTTCGCTTTGTGATGATTGTTCACCAAGTCAGTACACCCAGCATAACTTTGCACTTAACTAGTTGGAATCTCTGATTCGTTTGTCCGAGGCCCGAGCAAAGACTGAGCTACGGGAAGTGGTCACGGAGGCTGACGCGCGAGTGCGACTTCCCTGTTTCACGTTGTTCGTTTATTTGACTGACCACAAAGTTCGTTAGGACGTCGTGGAGCTGATGAAAGACTCGCTCTATGACTTATTCGAGGACGAGTATGGCAACCTCGATTTCAGGTAGGAAATCTCTTTGGTCTCTTTCTTCCTTCGTGACTGCTGAATTGTACTTCTAGGCGAACCACGGGAGTCAGCAAATCCAACCAGATCAAGGTCTTTGTCAACGCTCTCACTAAGATTTCAACACAAGAAGGCAACCCCACATTCAGCAAAGCGGTTTGTCAATCTCAGCCCCTTCTGGACGATCTGCTTCGCATGATTCATCTTCGTGTCTTTGGGTTTCAGGAATTGGGCAAAGTGGCATCAGATATCAATCTGCGATTGGATGTGAGCTTTGACGACTTTGTAGACCGCCTGAATACACAGGGGTTCCTGCTCAAGACAGGTCCAAGCCTGTACAAACTCTGCACAGCGTGACAAGGCCTCATTAGGGCCTTTGTGTAAATAAAGGTACGTCCTAGACGTGCTCGCTCATCCTATTCTGGTGGCTCACTCAACTTTTCTTGATGTATGCAGATCAATTCTTGGAGGTGTTGTTCTCTTATTAAGACATGGTTTAGAGAAAGGATAGAGTGCTTTATCTCACAAAGGACCAAAGATGACTTACAAACATTACAAAATGTACATCCAATATGGAGCTATATACGAGGAGAGAGGAGAGTGAGGGAGATAGCGATAGGAGAGAGAGAGAGGAGACAGAGAGGAGATGGAAAAAGAGCAATCTGCTGATGGTTTAGGCATGAGTGCGTTCCGTGAGAAGGCGAGCGTCGATGTGGGAGCCCGCCTGGTAATTCTCAGCGCCCAGCTGCTTGTGGAGGCCTTCGAAACCATTCTTCTCGATGAACGCGGCAGGTGACGCCTTGTCGTCGATCTTGGTCATGTGGATGAGCTCCTGCTTGTGAGAAGCGCTCGATACATCCTGAAGCACGGCGGTTCTGCACTCGGAAGACACGCGCAAGCTGTGGAAGAGTTCGAGCCTGGGAGCCGATCGGTCAAGCATCTTGCCGAAGGGGACGCGGCGGAGGCGAGCGGGATCGCTACGGCGGATTTCTGCGCAGAGGTTGAGCCTCAGGTTGGACTTGGTCACCGCCTGGTCACGCCTCATGTCGCGCTTCTTGATCGGGATCGATCGGCCGAGACCGCGCTCGCGCACCTCGACGTACTTCATCGGCTTCATCGTGTTGCGGGCGCGGATGTCCCTCAAGAGCGGCTGCACGTTGTAGTGCTTCAGCTTGAACTCTGTGCCGCTGCTACGGAAGAGATCGAAGACGGCCTGGGTCTGGAGCTCCTCCGATGGCAACTCGACGTGGCGCATGCGCTCTCGGCACTTCTCGAAGCCTCCCATGAAGGCGACCTGGCTCATGAGTGACTCACGGTGGAGCAGGGTCTGCACGATCTGGGCTCGCTGCTTCTGATACTTCTTCTCGACGGCCAACGAGCGCTGGAGGTCGACCTCCTTGCGTCCTTGGGTGAGCTGACGGCGGCCGGCGCGGGCCAGCTGTTCGTCCCGCAGCGCGCGACCGAAGACCTCCTTCACAGTGCCGATCATCTGGTCCTTGACGCCCACCATGTACGCCGCCTCGGTCTCGATGGTGTCCTTGATCATGTTGCCCGTCTTGGCGCTGAACAGACGGTCCATGCGCTCACCGATACCGTCGGCCAGGCGATCGGGGTGCGAGAGCGATTCTTGCATGCTGTGGAGAGCGTGCTCGGCCTTCTCCTTGAGCTCCTCGACCAGCTTGTCTACGCTGTCGGAAACCGTCTCCTTGTACTCCACCAGCCTCTCCTTCGTGTGCAGCTTGAAGCTATCCATGTCGTGTGGCGTGCGATGTGGTTAAGGGGGAGAGGATGGGATGATGAAGTAGGTAGGAAGAAGGCAGCTGATGTAGTTGCTGTTGTTGCTGTTGATTTTGTTGATGAAGAAGAGGGGCGAGGTCAAGTTGCTTTTATCCTACGTCCAATTAACGGAGTCGGACATCGCCAACTGACATTTTGGGCGAAATTTCAATATTTTCTCCGTACGCTCTCCCTCTCCCTTGGCACGCGCCTCTACCCAAGGAGAAGATTTCACGGCAATCCTCCCCATAACATAAGCTGAAGTCACTGATGTCAGCAGGCTGTGCGCGCAGTGTTGACGCACAGTGATCAGGTCATATCAGTGTGAAAAACCTTCGTCACAGGCAAGATTGGTCTTCGCTGCCACCAATTGGGTAACCAAGGCTAGCTTTTTGGAATTCTTTTATGATATGTCAAGTGGATGCCGTGCGGATATCTTGTTTTTTTCTTCTTTCTTTAGTCAAAAAGGGGCTAATTACGGAGCGACCAATCGACGTTCATCGACACGTGGCTGGTCAGGAGTTGACCGACCGCACGTGTGACACGTTCTTCTTGTTCTACGAACAGCAGTGAGAGTAACACGATGAAGTCGATGTTCTACCTTCTCGTCACCGTGTGCTGCTTGACTGTATTGGGGGTGATAAGTCCGGTAGGCGCCCAGCAAGGTGTATGGGAGGCTCCCATCGCCGTGGGGTCGTTCCTCCCCCTCCGCGACGGACTGGCGGTAGTGGCCAACCAGGATCACGCCACGATCGACCTGGTGTTGGTGGACCGCAATCTGACTGTCACTTCCAGCTCGCCTCTGATGACTCCTCCGGGCAAGATGGCGCTTGACCCCCACGAGGGGGTCGTCTACGTGGCGCTGGCCGCGACAAAAATCGTAGGTCAACTCCGATCGAGTTGAACGGTGGTGATGGTGATGGTGATGATGATGGTGATGGTGATGGTGATGGTGATGGTGATGGTGATGGTGATGATGGAGACTATCGTACTAAGACATACAATCTCGTGATGTAGGCCAGAGTCGTTCCTCTATCAGGCGAAGTAAGTTACTATGACACGCCCTACCCTAGTGTGGATGTTGCTGTGGGGGACCGGTTTGTGTACGTCCTGTGTCGCTCGGCCGACCGCTTTCAGTCCATTGTGGCCGTGCTGGATCGTACCGGAAAGCTGGTGGCGAACGTCAGCGTGGACTACTACGCCGGAGCTATCCAGACCTTCCACGACGAGTTCTTCTTCACTGCCACCTTAGGCACCAGTATATTCACTTCTCCCTCATGCATTATTGAGGGCGAACGTTGACGTGGTTGTGTACTTTTCAGGTGGTGGCAACGCGCTGTCAAAGTACATTCATGTGGGTCCCTACGACGCCTGGAAGCAAGAACAAGTAGGAGTTATCGGCAGTAATGGTACGCGTTAAGCTCCGGCCATCCTGATATCAGCATCCAACTGATGATCGATTGATCGCAGGCAATTCACTGGCGATCTCTCCTGATGGACGGCACGTTGTGCTTGCAGCTGGTGGAGGCAACGGACAGGGCTATTCCATCACAGACTACGACACAGGAGATCTATCAAAGGTGTACGGCCTCTACGTCACTGGCGCCTACCCAACAGGTTGGTTGGCTTACCTTTAATAGTGCTGGTCCATCAATGTCTCACTGAGCGATTCTTCCCCTTGCTCTAGGCGCATCATTCTCTCCTAACGGCAAGTTATTTGTGACAAGCAACTACAACAACTATCTTGTGTTCAGCACGGCCTCACACACATTGATCAGTGGCAACCAACCCCAGCCATTGCTGTCCATCACCCAAGTAAGTCTCTCGGTGTCACCGGATGCAAGGCGTGTCTACGCCCTCCATCGCAGCTTCGCCCCTACAGTCAGATACTCTGTGGAATGGTTCACCCTGCCTACTTTCTAGCTAGCTGTCTCTTCTTCTACGTGAGCTCACGTGATATGTTTGCCATGCATGAACTTTGAAACTAAACTTTGCCTCCAGCTTCACACCGGGGAAGGAACAGAAGCCATGCAAATGCCCAGTTATTTGAGTAGGGTTAACACGGGACAGCTAACTGGAGGAAAGAGGCAAAGGGAGCAGTCTGTACTCCATATCTGTACTAAGTATCACCAAGCAAATGTGTGAGTACAAGTAAGGAAAAGAGCAGAGGAATGATAGAGGAGAGTTGCCGCGGGTTGTCACAATTGCTTTTGCTTCTTCCCAGCTGGTGATGCGTTCTCATTGTGTCGCCACAATGCACAGAGCCGTCGTCCGAGAAGGATGACCAGAACGATAAGCGCGGCCACGATGAAGAAGAGAGCGACAAGAGCACCGACACCAAAAGCGAAGAAGAGGCACACGAGTGTGACACACTCATGCAATTCCTCCCCTTGTGCCACTGGTACATAGTGGCGCCATCTCCTTGGCTTTGAAGAATCCAGGAGTGATTCTGATAGAAGAGGTTAATTGCGTTCAGCACAAAGAAGGCAGCGTATTACCGTCTGTGGTATCAGGCAGCGTCGGCATATCGTATCCCATATCTCTAAGCACCCCATACGCAAGATCGGGGCGATCTGTGATGATTCCATCCACGCCTGATGATGAAGTGGCTCTTCTTAGTATCATACTTACACGCTATACCATCGGCGCAAGGTACCCTTGGAGAACAGCTTGCGCATGTACCGTGCATCATTTACCACCCAATACTGTATTTTTGCGTTGAGGGAGTGAAGGTAGGCTATCATGTCATCTCCGTCCATTAGAAAGTCACCCACAACTGCAGTGGTGCGCAAGTTAATGAGTCCGAACACTCGTTGCAAGGTTACAGACCGTACTGGTTGGTAATTCGTACACCTCAGCGGGAGGAGTCGGTAAGCCCAGGTAATGGTCAAGAGTAGCAGCTCCGGAGGAGCCAAAGAGCATCTGTGTGTTGTTGTAACTTGAATATTAGTGTTCGTGTTTTAGGACTAGTCCCTTGACTGATAGCAAACCTTGATGCGCTGGTTGGTGGCTTCGGACTCACACGCCGCAGTAGCCACAGCACCCTCAGTGATGTTTCGAAAGTGGTCGATTACATCACAAAACCTGAGATGACGAGATGAATGCATTAGATCAAAGAATGACATCTGGCTGCTCATCATGCGGACATACCTGCTCACAACCACAAACCTCGCTGAATAGTTGGGTTGTTTGCGCAGGAGCTCCCACGTCAATTCGGCCGCCAACAGTTCATGATTCTTTATCTCGACATTGATCCACGAAGTCGGAAACTCGTCCAGGAACTGGCCGAAGGTGGGCACGCGAAGTGGTTGATTATCTTCATCAGCAAATGTCTTCACACGGTACGGATAAGAAAGTCCATCATCGGGAGTGTATCGGTAACCAGCATCCAGTGCAAGCATCTCAGAAAGTGTCTTGTCGCGCACTGACCCGTATCCATCCGTCGTGCGATTAACGTAGTCATCGTGGAACACCACAAGATGATTGTCGGCCGTCATGTGCACATCCATCTCCAGCACATCGGCACCAAGCTGCAACGCTGAATGGAATGCCACCAACGTATTCTCTGGCAGATGGAATGTTATTAGCCTTGACATTCCTCATGTTGGGTCATCCTGCAAAGGTGCAATGTACCCGGATTGAGGTACCGCGAACCGCGGTGCGCGAGGATGAGCGGTCGCTGTGCCTGAAAGAGCCAACTGTCCGATGCTGAAGGCAGTGTCTCCGCGGCCACAGCGCTCAGGATCAGCACCACCGCACACCACCAGATCACCATCCACCAGCTCCTCATCAGGACCATTGCCCTGGTTCTGCTTTGAATGCGGAGTTAAAAAATTTGAACCTTGTCTCCAATTTTCCATTTTAAATTGAATAATAATTAAAAATGGAACTAAAAATATTTATTTATATAATTTTAATTTATATTCGAAAACAAAAATTGTTAATTTCCAAAAACTTCTGTACTAAAGTTAACACTTTTGCGATGTTTTTGTAACCTTTGTTGCGTACGGACACACGTTAATCTGTGCGTCTACCGCTCCTTCCTGTTCTCTGCTTTGGCTAAGGAAGATGTGGCGCTACAAAACAAAATTGAAATTTTTGAGTAAATCGAAATGTATTTCAAAGTTGCGAAAGTGAATACAAAAACTTGAAATTTTGGTGTTTCGGTTCACCGCAGCTGCAACGGCTGATGATGACCGAGTCTCGATCATCCTACATGTGTGTGGCCGAGGGATGTTTTCTTGGTCGCCAGAGAGAAGTCGTTCATGTTGGCAGAACGGGTTACCAATACCCCAGGGGTCAGTCTGTCTTAGATGTGCTTGAGCTCGGTCCCCTTGCGCACTTCGGCGAGGAAGCCCTTCCTGTCGAGCTTCTTGATGTGGAGGTCCTTCTCGATCATCGGCCTCGATCGGTCGTTGGTCTCGACATGCTTCTTCTGATCGAGTCCCTTCCTGACTTCCTTGAGCAGCTTGTCCTTCTCGAACCGGTGCATGTGGACGTTGCGGTCGAAGAGCATGCTGGGCATGGCCTTGTCCTTGGTCTCCACATGCCTGAGGCGCGGCGGAGCGGCAATCTCGCGGAGAAGCACGTCGTGCTGCTGATGAACGGCCTTGAGTCCCTTGAAGAGGTCGAGACGTGGTGACGATCGGTCACGAATGCTGCTACGGTTGACCTTCCTGAGACGATTCAAGTTGTCGCCACGCCGCAGGTCGTTCATGAGCCTGTTGACGTTTTCCTTGGAGCGCTTCAACTGGAAGTCGTCCTTGCCCAGCCTGATGGAGCGCATCAAGCCCTTCTCCTCCGTCTCGACGTGGGTGAGCGGCTTCATGGTCTTCAACTGGCGGATCTCCTCCATCATGGGCTTGAGGTTCATCTTCTTGAGGTGGAACTGCATCGACTTGTCGCCGCGCTGGTCGAATAACTTCCTCACGTCGGGCTCCTTGAGGTCGACATGCTTCATGTTCATGCGCATGCGCTCGAAGCCGCCAGAACGCTTGAGCTCGGAGAGGTAGGCCTCGCGCCTGACCCACACGTAGGAGTCAACTGGCTCCTGCTCGTCATCACGGCCCTTGCCCTTGTGCTTGCGCTCGCGGTCGCCGATGGCTCGCTGCTGCTCCATGGCGGCCCTGAGCTCGGCTTCACCCTTCTCCTTCTGCTTCGTGCCCGCCTTCTCCATCTGCTCAATGCCAAGTACGTGACCGACGGTAGCCTTGACACCTCCGACGAGCTTGTCCTTGTAGCCGGCCATGGTGCTGGCGTCTTGCTGTTGCTTCTGAGACATGTTGGTGAGAGTAGAGAGGGTTTAGTTTGTAAGAAGAATCTGCGCTTGTGTTGTGTGGACGATTGGGTTGGATGCTAAAGAATGAAAGAGAAGACATCATTTATACTTTAGCTCCTGCTTGCCTCTACAGTACCTGTCACCGTATGTACGCATCCACATACGTATGCCAAAGGCCCTTTGACCCGCACGTCGATAGGCAACAATGCGGCCCTCCACGGGGAAGATCGCACCGTTTTCGTCGCCATCCACCACGCCGAGCAGGCACTTTCCGTTTTTGGATTTTCTTTTCTTTTCTTTCATTTTCCTTTGCATTATAATTGGAGAATCTGTTTTCCTCTTTATTTCGATTTTACGTAGACATGACGGAACCGCGGAAATAGCAACGACTTTACTTCGCCTCCGGCAGAACCGCACATTCTCTGGGCTTACAACGGCAGCACGGTGCGGTATGTGAGCGACACCCGCCGACCACGAGGTACTCGCTTGCCTTCCACCGTGTCGGAGAGCAAGGGTTCGATGCCGTGCATCCATTTATATCTGCAAACGAAGAAACTTCATGCTTTAGGCACAGTTCTCTCAACCATCCAGCAGCTCATCGCCAAAGCGCAGAGGCAATCCCTCTGACATCTGGTCGATTTGACAGGTACGTACCGTGCATCATCCTTTATGATGACAAGGGAACGAGGTCGAAGTAACACAGGAATGTGCTCGCCTGACCGAGTTTCGACGAAGTTCATCACGCACGGAGACAGGAGCGACAGAGACACAACGCACGGTCCAAAGCATAACTTATCGACATGAGGACCAATACCCTGGCCAGGCTCATACTCTGAAGCAAAGGTG
This sequence comes from Acanthamoeba royreba, assembly GCA_000826365.1. NCBI lineage: Eukaryota > Discosea > Longamoebia > Acanthamoebidae > Acanthamoeba > Acanthamoeba royreba. The sequence continues at coordinate 15,917 of CDEZ01021186.1, forward strand.
ATTGTTAGAGGCCATAGTGAGCATTCATTCCAGCATCACTTGGTACCATTGATGATAAGCTGATCGAAGTTCGGGAGTCCTCGCTGACTCATCTTGTCGATCACCTTCTGCGCAAAGTCTGGCATCGGAATACGACGGCTCCGATCAACGTCGAGTAGCGTGTAGTTGAAAAGGTACCCATAGTGCTGTGTTCGCCTGTGTATGGCACCAAAGGTAACAATCCATGTCCGATTAAAGCCAAGAAATGTGCATTCAATCGAGCTGCCTGTCCGCACCTGTGCAAAGTTGTGTCCCATTCAAGGCCATCAACAGCTGCGATAAAGGATTTTTCCTCTTCAGGTGTGATGAAGTCCTCGATGTACTCAAGCCCGGATGGCAATCGCTGCTTAGCGGGTTTTGGCGGCTTTGTTGCGTCTGGAGCGACATAGCTTAGTTGAGGTGCCACTCTGCCTCCTTGTTCGTTTTCTTGTCCCGTAGGTACAGGACTTACTGCAACTGGACGCCATCTGTGCGGAGTGCCTGCCCCTGCGAGACACAGCCAACACGGTCAGCTAAATGATGCCCGAAGGAGTTCATTGGGATGGATCATGGAATCAACCTTGTGCAGCTGGCTTTGTCGACGCGAGGTTTCCCCTGCGGGAAGGACGGCTCACAGCGCCGCCACGTCCTGCCCCTGGCTGAACTCTCTGGTTCCTGCTCATCTCCTTCGTAACTCCAACTTTTATGCCGGCCACTATGCAGTACAAGGATTTTCCTGAATTGCATATCTCAAAATTTTCTCAAAGCTTTCAGAAAAAATGAAAACAATAACCAATAAATAAATAAATAAAATAAAAGAAAATCGTATAATCAACTTTTCATCCAACCCAGGAACAGATGGACATGAAGGACCTCATTCGTAAGCGGCTGGGCCTCGCCGGTACCGGCGGGAGTGGTGGTTCGTCTCCCACAGCTACGCCTGACGCGGCTGAGGGGAAGCTGGGAAACGGAGAACAGAACCGAGAAGAGATGAGTGCAGAGGCTAGCAGGACGGAGGGTGACCAGCAACGCGTGTCGGTTTGTGACTGTGGTCAGTGCCAGGAGTTCGTCGCCACCAAGCGACCACCACGACCGGCGCCATCAGCCGGTACCCGAGGTGGACGAGGACGAGGAGGAGGAAGAGGACAAGGCAACCCGTGGGGCAGCCAGACAGACCACGCTCGCCGGCTGGGGACAGCTCCAGACAGCGATGAAGATGAAGACGAGGAGGACGAGGTGCCCAGCAGCACGACATGTGCTTCGTGTGGGTGTGACATCATCAGTCATGTTGTGCCGGGACAGCTGGAGGACGAAGACGGTTTCGACGACGAGGACTATGACCCCGTCTACGGTGAACACGACTGACCCAACAAAGTTAAGACTTTTAATATTTTGTACACCAAAAAAAAGAAAATTTCGTAAATTGCTGCGTCCACAGAAAAATATTTCACCTGATTGACGGTGCGCAGCTACAAGACCACGAGAAATTTGGGTAATGTTACGGTGCTCTGCGCCTGCATTCTTCAAGGATCTGAAAAACCCACGATTTCCGCGAATAGTGGAGAAATTTCGCGCACAGCGATGTCGACAGTTGATTTTGGCCTTCCACACAGCACGCTCCCTCAAATTTGCTCTCTACTCTGCAGGGGACTCTCTGATTCTTGATCAAGAAAGGACCCATATCCTCCTGCACATCAATTTTCATCAATCCACCCTTTTTTCTTTCTTCTCCATCTTTGGCATGAGTAGTATATACCATTAATTCCAATCCATTCTTTCCCTCCTTCCTCCATCTTTTGCCTCTACACGCCTGCATTTCCTCCCCCTGCCAACCCCAGCCCATTTTAATTTATTTTATTTTATTTTACAAATAACGCGTTCAGAGCCCTCTTCGGTTCCATCTTACCCTCTTGCACGCGCGCATCGGTGCAGACGATTACTCGGCCAGTCTCCCGTACGCCCCAAGAGCAAGGTGTGAAGGTGGTGGAGGGGCGACGCTCCATTTGATTCAATCATTCCCCCACCTTCAAAGGTCTACACGACATCTCAATCCTCAATTACACATTAGCCTCTACTCGAATAATTAATCCTAAATCAGATCTCAATCAATTAATCAATTAACCTCAATCCCAACGACCCATCCATTGGGCGTACTCGATTCGATCTTTTCCAAGCAAGAGCCAATGTCATCGACTATGGCGACTTCGAACAAGGACGGGATCGAGTCGGGTCAAGTCGCGATGGCCAAGACCAAGAGCAGGAAGGCCTCGCTCGCCTCCTCGCTGAGTTCGATCAATCCCATGAACAAGATGAAGGCGCGCAATAGCGGTGCAGTGGGCTCGTCCTCCCTCAGTAGCAGCAGTAACAACAACAGTAACACCAAGGGCCTCGGCGTGCCCAACAATCCGGTGCCAGTGCCCCTCCTCATAGACCCTGTCAGCAACAACAGCCTCTCGCACCAGAAGCAGTTCGGTAGCCCCAACTGGGGCGTGGCGCGCCAGCTCTCGCGTTCGTACGAGGACATCGTGGATCATGAACATCCGCGTCCTCACACGCTTGTCCACGCTTCGAACTCGTTCGACGACTACATTGACTTCCAGAAGCGCGAGAAGGAGCGCGAGAAGGAGCGCGAGCCCAAGAAGCGTTCGAAAGTCAAGGAAGAGGAGAAGCGTAAGAAGCGCGAGGAGAAGGAAGCCAAGAAAGAGCGCGAG
>CDEZ01021187.1:0-31001 GCA_000826365.1 Acanthamoeba royreba
TTACCTTCTCTCGCGCCAGCCGCTCGGCCTGCCTCTGACGTTCGCGCTCACGCTGCGCAGCAAGTTCTGCTTCCTCTGCCTCTCGGCGCCTTCGCTCCTCGGCTTCTTCCAGTTCCCGCCGACGGCGCTCTTCCTCTTGTCTCCTTTCTTCGTCACGTCTTTCCCGCTCTTTCCTTTCCCGTTCTTCCTTCTCTAGCCTTTCCTTCTCCTGTAAGATTGACGGATCAGCATGCTGCCCGTAAGATGCCCGAGTGGTGATGAAATGTACCCTAATCGCATCCATCATCTTTTTCGTCTGGAACTGAGACCAGGTCTTGTCAAGGGAAGGCGGAGACTGTGGCTTATCAGTAGTTGCTGTAGTTGTAGTAGTTGTTGGTGAGGCATCAAAATCGTCGCTGAGTTCACTCCACGCATCCACGTTCTTCAACGCCACTGACTGAAGATAGGAGGAAAACAAGTCAGAGATGCCAGTGTGAGACGTAGACGGCACAAACGAAAAACAGTCATTGAAGACTTAGACAGAGTTTCGGTTTATTCCTCCTCTGCGCTCTCATCATCGGATAGTAGAGGAGATGATGATTATTTACAGGTTGATATCTAGCTCTAGAATATAATATCAGGAATAGGTGATGTGTGTATGTGCGTGTGTGTGGAAACGCCTCACTTGCAATTTTGCACGCACGAGATGTGAGAGAAAGAGATACGGTAAGACCAATGGCTCAAAATTGACCGTGGGAAGAAGAAATTAAGCATAGTTGTCAGCTGAGGTAGGCACCTTGGGCGCTTCAGACTTGGGCGGCGCGTCATCGGCAGCGACAGCAGCCTGTGGCAAGCTCTCGTCTCCGTTCCCGGCCTCTGCAGGGAGGGCCGAGTCTTTTACCAGTTTTGGATCGAATGAGAACGAAATGGCTGATGATCCTGTTGTCGCCTTGGCATGGTGTCCGTTCGCTTCTCCTGAAAGAGATCACAAAAATACAAGAGACGGTTGGTGGGCAAACGGTGGGATTCAAAGGGCCAAATAACTTACCCTCTTCGGTTGCTGACGGGGCGGTGGACGAGGAGGGTTGGGCAGATGCTGCTCCACCATCGTCCACTGCCGCCGAAGAAGCCTCACCACCATCGGGTGCTGATGTTACCTCAGATGAGGCCGTCAGCGATGATGTCGACACAGGGACAGTCGTCGTTGAAAGATTGTCCTTCTTCTCCGCCTCGCTGTCGGTAGAATCTGAGTCCGATCCACTGTCGCTCTCCGACTCGGAAGACTCTGACTCACTTGAGTCGCTGTCATCGCTGCCGGAGACATCTGACTCACTAGACTCGCTATCATCATCCTTCTTTTTCCTTTTCTCCTCACCCAACCGCAGGTCACCTTCCCCCGTAGACCTACCCAAACTCTTTTGCGTAAGAGCTTTGTTCTTTTCTTCGAGTTCCTGTTGTGAATGGTTTTAAGTGAGAAAACGGTAGCAAGAAGCAAGCCGAAATGACGTAAATCATACCTTGATCTGTCGTTCTACATCCTCGATCTTCTTCTGTGTGCCAACTGGTTGCGGGACCTCAGTCTGTACATTCTTAGCTGAGCTGGAGAGCGGCGTGCTTCGGCTTCCGCGCCGTCGGTTCTTCTGTGTGACAGAGCGCACGTAACGCTCCAGATGCCGCAGTGTTACGGGATTGAGGGCGTCGATATCGATTTCGATCTCCTCGCCTGAGGCGGTTAGCTGCGGCATCCGCTCGTGGATGATCTTCACCACCATCCCCAGATTTTCGCTTGGGAGGTTATTAATTGCATGGCTGAGCTTCTTTTTCTCGTCGAAGTTCATCGGCCTAGCGTCCTCTTCCCGAGCGCTATTTGACCGCGACCGGCCATTATTGGGCGTCTTCTTTATGCGCTCCAACTCCCTTCGTACCGACGTCATCGAATCCTGCAGTTGCTTGATCGTTTGCTCCACACCTCCGGGAGGGGAGAGCGCTCCCATCTCTCGCGCAGCAAGCTTGGATTTGATAAGCTCGTACTGTTCGTTGAAGAGGCTGGAGAGAGTGCCAGCCATGATGCAGATGTCCGATCCCGGCTGGTTATAGGTGAATGTGTTGGCCCACACGAGCCGCACGTCCTCGGCAAACTCCTCCTCCGACTCGTAGTGACCTGCCTCCAATTGTTCCTGAATAATAAGAAAAGAAATGTTGGTCTGTGCCCAAGCGCAATGTCGTGCAAATATTTGATTCTCACCTTGATCGTGCCAAGGTCCATCGGGTGCTTAATCACATCGAAGTAATCGGGGATATTGAGAGCGATGGGGTCGACTGGCTGGTTGAATGGCCAACCGAACTTGTGTGTCATGAGCTTCTTCAGTAAATTTTGGCATTGCCTGAGGCCCCATGAGAGAGTGACTGGACCACCGTAGGTGTCCAGTCGCTTGGGTCGCCTTGCCCGCTTGGCCCGCGTGGCGACGCTGTCGTTGGAGGGCGTCGATGGCGTAGCAGGCTCTTTTTTGGGTGTGGCAAGTGCTTCGCCGCCCGGGGTCGCAGCTGCCGCTGCCGCATCGTGAGAAGCGTGGCGAGGGATGGATGGCGTTGTAGCGGGCGTCTTGCGTTTGCTCGCAGCAGTTCCGCCTGCGCTCTTGGTCCCTCCTGTCGAAGTGCCGCGTCCGCGTCCTCCGCTTCGGGTGGGAATGTTCGGAGCCGATGCCGAGAGGAGAGGAGTAGTGGGCGCTGATACTGAGTGCGGGGGGAAGGACGCAAGGGTGGGGGTCCCTATCGCGGATGCAGAGAGTGAGGGAGATTTGAGTCGCGAAAGCTCCTTCTCCACCTCGGCGAGCATCCGCTTCTTCTCTTCCAGCATTCGTCGCAGCTCTGCCTTGGCGGCATCGTCCACCTTCGCCTTCTTTGTGGGCTGCGCTTTGGTTCCCTATGGGATGTGCGCGAACAATGGAAAACAAGAAATGGCGCGATTAGGACCAGATGATGATCAAGCAAATCTTGTCATGCAAATCCAAATTGTCAATTCAGATTGATGATGGTCTAGAAGGAAGCAAATGCCATGTATTGAATGAAAGATATCAAGGGGAGGGACTGTGATTAAGAATGTATCAGGGGGAAGATGAATAGGGAAGCCACAACATACTTGGGTGCCGGGCCCATCTGTGGATTCACTACCCCCTGAGGGGGATGTCCTTGGTCGTTTCCCGAGAACGGCCTCCTCTTCTTTCACCACCGGTGGATGATGATTGTCCATCATGGCATCCTCTCCATTCGATTTTCCATCATTGCTGTGGTGTGGGGGTGGTGGTGATGATGGCTGCCCAGCAGATGCAAAGTCGAAGGAATCGCTCATCGAAAGATGATGTGCGTGATCGATCAGCCCCCTCTTTGATAGCACGATGTCAATCGCGCCAAGTATAGGGAATCTGACGTGTGTCGAGTAGAGGGAGGGGGGCTTGTCGTTATTCAGTCGACGTGTGTACGCGCGCGTAGAGGGGGGCAGCAGACCTCCACGTGTCGACTTTTATGTGGGAGTGGAACGCGCGGCAGAGGGAGAGAAAAGAAGAGAAGAAGGGAAACCAGGCAGGGCGAGGTGTTGCCGGCGGAGAGTATTCAAGGACAACTGCCGTTTGTCGCCATTTATCCTCCGGGCACACAATTTCTGTGGTATGTGTCGACGAACCCCTTCGGTGTCTGTCAATCTTCCGCTGGCTATTGGGACACGTCATTCCAAGAAGCGACCAAAGGACCAATCCGTTGACCACCATGACACAACGGCTACCGGCGAAAGGCGGTTGGCGCCACAAGCGAATTTTTCGCCTACTCCGAAACCAAAAATCCCAAATATTTCGCGAGCTGCCCACCAAAAGAGGGGAATGTTCTCAGATTTGGATTTCCCTGATGCTTTCTAATCGCTGCTCAATGGTTTGGTTAGAATGACCACAAGATAGATGTGGTGATGCAAAATGAGCAATGTACCTTGGCCTGATCAGCCTTGTTTTTTCCTTTTGCCTTGATTTGTTTTTCCTTCTTCGTGCGAGACATTCATCCTTGTGGGATGATGAGGTACCTTTCAAACATGGCCTCTTTCCGTCCCGTTCCTGGCCTTTGTGGTTCATGAAGATGGCCTTCCGTGGCTCCTTCCTCGTTGCCGCAAGCTTGCACAAAAAAACAGGGACAGACCATGTCGACAGAAAAATACAGCTGCCCTTTATTTTCCGGCTCAGTTCTCCACTCTGGGCGGCCAGTATGGCTCCGTAGGGCGGCCATCGAAAGAGAGGCAGTCTGGTGACAACGTGTTGCACGTAGTCCAGTGTGTCTCAAACACCTTCAACTGATCATCGCTAGCCGCGAAAGCCAGGCGCTTGTTGGCCTGCAGGCAGAAGAAGGAGAGGGTGGGGTGTGTTGTGAGGGAATGTCCATCACGGCCTACAATTTTCCTATTTCTTTTGTCTTTGCGCAAATATTCAAATCTCAAAAAGAATAAAATCAGAAGAAGATGAAAGTGCTACGTACCGCAGCTGCGTGCACAAGGGAGGTCTGGTCGAGGTACTCAAAGGTACGGGTGAGCAGCTCGATAGGTAGAGGAAGTCCTCCATCGTTGCTACTCGCGTGCGGGTCGAATCCGGTGAAGGATGCCGTCTTGGGGAGAGACAGCGGTCGTCGCACCTTGTCCACTACGCGCATTTCCAAGTCCTGGAAATTGAGCGAAATGGATTCGGTACCCTCTTCATCGCTGGCTTCGGAAGACATCGAGAAGCTCGAAATGAACACGGTGCCGAGACTGAATCGAACCGTGGTGCGATCGTAAACGTGCTCGATGATGGCGCTGCGTAGCGGCTTCCTGAGACTTACAAGATGGAAGAGAAGCGTGCTGGTCGCATCGGCGTACTTGGAGCAGGTGACTTCGCTCATAGAGGGCTCGGAGACCTCGATGCCCATCGTACTGCGCACGCGTCGGTGGAAGGCCTCCTCGTCGTTCTCGTCTTCTTCGATGATGATGTCGCCGCCACCCGTAAGTTCGGCATCTTCATCATCGGCCTTCTTCTTGGCGACGCTCCTTCTTCCCGAACTTATCGCGACGCCGGCGCCCCACTGAGCCGAGACGATGGGTATCCATCCCTCATACCCAGGCTCGGTGGCCGTGCCAGTCACGCCTTCGAGCTTCAAGAAGAAGTGTGACTCTGGTTGCCGCTGCTTGTCTTCCGCTGCAGCTCCAGCTGTTGTGGCGGTGTTGTCACTGGACATGGCTTGCTTCGTGTGTGTGGTGTGTGGGCTGTGGTGGTGGAGTGTGTTTGGGTGATCCAGACAGGTGCAGCAGAAGTGGACCAAGAGAGGAGTATCAGTGTAAGGCCTGGATGAAGTGATGCGCAAACTCACACCGAAAGTGCAGTGTTGGGTGAAAACAGGACCGAAAAAGGCCAATTGGACGAAAATGTAATCATTTCAGTTCATGATGTGATATTGGTCAAAAAAAGAGGGAAAGAGACCATGATTGGTACGGCCTTTCTTACTCACTTCTCTGTGGATCCAACACCATTGTATGTATTGTTCAACATATAGAAAAATATAAGAAAATCTGCATTTGGAGTACAATTTTTATTATTTTGTTTCGTAATTTAGAAATGGTGTGATGATGACGGAAAAACGCGCGAAAGGTCTGCGCAAGTTGGGCAGAAACCTATGTGTCCGATCTGAGCAAGCTCGTGCGGCTGACGTACGAGGCTACGAGCTGGTGGGGTGTGGTTTCGGATCCCGACCTTTCGGGAGTTCTTCCAACAAGACGCTCTGCCTGAGGTACTTCCTTCGCCTCCCTGTCCCTGTGCTTCATCACCATTGTGCTAACGACTCAAGGCAGGAGGAGAGAATTGCAAAGTTATCATCAGAGACACAAGAGAAGATGGATTGGGGACTCGCATTGGCCCTGGTCGTCGTCACAGGCTTCACAGCGTGGGCCCTTCTACGCCTCTACGCCATCATCCGAACAAAGAGTCAGGCGGCATGGCAGCCAAAGGTACCTACTCTTGTCCTTCTCCGTCAATAGACATTCGTGTTTCTCTGGAACATGGGTTGCTTGAACGCGGACATATGTGGACAGTCCCTAACCTGTCTCCTGCCTGTTCTTCACGTGGTCAGGTTGAAGCAGAAGCAGAGTTTTATCTTCCGTTCTCTTTTCGGAAGATGAAGAAAGCTATGCTCCAGCTTCTTCCGGAACGACTTGAAAGGTACCCTCCTCGACTCCCACATTGTACTCGATATAGGGGATGACTGACCGATTCCTCGTCAACAGGAAGCAATTGACCTCCTTTTTGGATAAGCTTGAACTGGTGCTGGCGATGAGGAAGTATCCGGAGGCTCGTCGGCTTCTGGCCGATTACTCATTGATGAGCCCTCACACGGATCTGCATGAGTTCGAGTATTTACCCATCACAGTGTGCATTGTTGCTCTGCAGCATTTCGTTGTGACTAACTGGGTGTCTCCATGATATCAGGAATGTGAGTCAAGATAAGTATCACATGCTTGAGGATCGCTTTCTTCTGGCGGTGCGCGAGATGTTACTCAAGGCCAACTTCACTCCGGTCTCTCGGGAAGAGGTAGTAAGAACTAGGGTGAGAATGGAAACACACTGTTAGACACTCACCAAGATCATGTTGTATTGCAGCTGGAGTGGGCGCTAAGGGAAGACTACCTCAGCACGCTTCCGGTAGAGATCAACTGGGATGGTCTCGATCCTACGCCTTTCCGCAGGTATAAAGAGATGCAAGAGAAAGAGGGGAATCTGGAACACTTTGCCCCAAGCAGCGATAAAGCAGGGATCTCCTTCATTCCATCGAATAGGGTGTGGGTGTTTCGACGAGGAATCGGCATGGACAAGACCAAGGTTCAATGCGGTCATTCCCTTTTTTGTCAATTGAGCGCAACTCATCGCTATCTGATGAACACAGGACTATTTTATGTTTGAGAAGATAGACCATCTTCTGATCATCTTCTTCACTTGGCTTTCCGACCGTGTCCCAGCTCTCCTGCGCGTGTTTCCCTTCCTTGGACAGGTACCTTTCAACCCCCGATTGAAAGTTCTCACCTGCGTATACACTAACCTGCTCACCACAGCTGAAATCACTGCAAAAGATGGATAAGCGAAGGACTGAGAAACGTGCTCATAAGAAGAAGTCTAAAGGTTTGAACGTTGAAGCCACAGGTCTGCGAACGCTGGCTAAAGATGAGCCTGAGGATGAAGACAGCAATGTAATCACCAGGCAGACCCTCTACGATGACGTACGCAAGCATGGAATCAGCTCTCTCTTCCGTAAGAGCACGATTCGGGTACGTAATTGGCGTGAGAGTTCTGCCATTGTGTGGTGTTCTCATCACGTTGTCGTCAGGAACCAACATACAAGGAAGTGATTGTGATGTACAAGCGAAACCCAAAGAATTCAGTCTCAGTACAAGATCCCACCCAGTCTAACGCTACCAATGATCAAGGCATCTTTCTTCGTGCCTATCAAGACATCCCCATGGTAAGCAACCGTCAGCTCTAAACTTGTTGTTGCTGTGCTGAATTCATCTTCATTTAGGCCGATCTCGAGATCATATTCCCGGAGAAGCAGTTAGGAGTGAGGCCGATGGACTTTGTATACCTTGTAGCTACTGGGTTGGTGGGCTTGGCTACTCTCATCATTCACTTTTCTGAGGAGGTACAGGAAACAAGAGCTGTTTAGGAGCTGGCGTGCGTTGTTACTCATGTTCCACTCTGTCGCTAGCTTTCCTCGTGGTTTGGACTTGCTACGCTCCTGGGATTCGTAACGCTTGCTGCCCGTACATTCATCACCTATCGATACAGCATCATTTATTATCAGAGGTTCATGTTGGGCTTCATCAACGACAAATCGTACATGCCTTAACTACGCTGGGTCTGGCAGTGAACAAATATCTAATCGCCTTCCTCGGCGTGTGTGTAGAATTGCAAGCGACAGGGAAGTTCTACTGCACATGATAGACAAACTCAAGTTACAAGAGATGAAAGAGGTAACTTGACCTTCAGTGATAGTATAGACTTGAGTTCTTAAATCTACTCATACAACAGGCTGCCATCCTTTACTTCTTCTTGTGGACGTATGGGAAGCAGACGCCTCCAGATGTGCTCAAGGTATGAAACTGGTGGTTGCCCTGTTGTGTCCTCATGTTCCTCTGACCGTGTTCGAGCACTGCTTTCCATAGGTCTGTCAATCCTTCTTGCTGGACATTCAAAGATACGACAAGCGTCCGACCCTTGTCCGTTTCCCTGTTCATGATGCGCTCGACAGGCTCATTAAGCTTGGACTAGCCAAGCGAGCGGATGGTCTGTTCGCCTCAGTGATCTTGCACTCCACATATGAAGAAGCTAACCTACCACACCTTCCCCTCAGGTCTGGAGAAGGAGATAGATGACAACGCGCTTTACGTAGCCACTCCTCCTGACAAGGGAGTGATGGTGCTGGGCGAGCATTGGGCTCACATCTTCTCCACCATGCACTTGCCCAACGACACGCCCATTCCCTACACCAGTACCTCCGCTCCCTCTGTCTACTAGTGTTAGGCCTAAGTGAATCAGGAGAAGACGGTCGCTCGCGTGTGTACATAATCGACCTTTCGTGTTAACTAAGCTACATACAAACACGGCTTAGTTGAGTTCCTTTACACTCTATCCTTGCTGAATGTGGTGGAGGGCGTGTAACATCACGAGTTCATGCCCGATGAAGGCTGGTCGGCCTGCTGCTCTTCGTTATCGTCCGTCTTGATGCGTACTTCCAGACGGAAAACAGGCAAGATGGATGCATCATCGTCTTCAGGCTTGGGTGTATTGGTACGGACCATCCGCAAGCGATAGCCCGTCTCCTTGTCATTCACCTGAGAAGTGCAGATATGTGCTCATCATCGTCAGTGTCCACAAGAGGGAAGTGTACGACGAACACAACGACATGGAAGGGAAGAAGAGAGGGAGGGAGCCCATGACGTACCTGCCTGAAAAAGTTTCTTATCTCAGTAGCGGCGGCCGTGGCCTGCTCCGCCAACTGGACCTGCTGGCTGTGGCGGCGGTAGACCCCAAACACAGTGTAGTCCCACCACGAGCTTGCGGTGTGGAGGCTGACGCTCTGCTCGTGAATCGGTCGCCAGACGGAGTTCACCTTGGTCATGATCTCATCCCATTGCTCTCCTTGTTGTTGTTAAGGTAGGACGAAGGCGTACGTAAGAGCAAACATGGATGTCATACCAGATGAACCCGGGAGATACGTACGCGTCATAAAGTTCTCAAGAAGAGATGGAAAGGCATCTTCGTAAAACTGGTATGTTCCCTGTTGCTCCGGCGTGGACGGTTGCTTCTCGCGGATCTTCACCAGATTGACACCTTCAACGTACTTGACCTTCTTCTTCTTCTTCTCGCCCATCGATCGCAACCTTATCTGCGTGTCCTTCGGTTCCTCACCCTTCTTAAGGCCGAGTTTCAGCATGATGGGTCCTTGTGTGCCACAGTGAAGGTGGTGGGATGGTGATGGTGGTGGGTGAGTGTGAGGAGAAGAGGATCCTCCGCCCCTTGCCCGTTATATGGCTGAAAACCCATACATTCCTCAAATTCATTACACCAAAAAAAGAAAAGAATTTTATCCAAAAAAGGGAATAAGCAAATATTCTCGCATTTTCAGATACAACTCTTTATTCGTGGGTTTGTTTAGTCAGATGGACAGACCACCATGTACTGGATGGTGGAGCTCACCAACGTGGCCTGGCAGTTGCCATTGCATTCATAGGTTCTGTTGAGCAGAGATCGTGGGCGGTGGCGACGCGGGTGAGAGTGCACTTGTTTGTAGGTAAAGAGACGGGATTGAGGTCGTGGGAGCTTTACTCCCTATTTATTGATGTTCTGGCTGACCCCATATCCTGCACACTGTCCTTCATTGCTCGAGTCGTAGGAGCATGACTGTCCTGTGCCGGCATGCTGCAGCAAGCTTGGGTGTTGCACACCACACGTGTTACGCTCTGCACATGAGCACAACTGTTGTAGGTGGTGAAAGTCTGTTCCTCCGCCACACAGGAGCATGCACTCACTGTGAACACCTGCAACAACGCCTTCCCTCTCTGCCAGTGCTTCGCCAACCATCTCCCATTCTCCTTCCATCGCTCCTACTGCATCACTTTCAGTCACGCCCTCTAGAAGCGCTTCTCCAACAGCAACGCCTACACACTCGATCTCACCATCAAGACCTCCCAGTCCTTCTTCGTCATGCATCTGCAGAAGCAGTGGAAGTGGATGGAAAAGGTGAATTGGTTGGCGAAGCACTGTCAGAAATGGAAGGTGTTGTTGAAGGTGTTGTTGATGGACTGAAGGAGGTGGAGGGCGACGGTTCCGCTGCAGTGTACTTGTCCTCCAATCCAAGTGTCTTCCCCTCAATGAGTTGTCATTTGGCGTTTTGTTAACAATTTCTTTTTCCAATTTTTTTTGCGAAATATGAAATTGTTTCGTTCTGTTATCTTCGTTTGGAAAAGTTAAAAAGTACTCCCGGCCTGACTGACATTTTGTGCATTATTGGCCGTTTAGATTGAACCGAGTGGGTGCACTCCTTAATCTTTTGATTTGCATTTTAACACTTTTGATTCACATCTCTGAAATTTTTCAATCTTCAATGATCCCTCAATCTCAGCTTTTCCTCGCCTTCAAAAAAGATATAATTCAGACAAGGGGTCACAGACATGGGTATCAGTGGATTTCATAAGTGGCTGGAGCAGCGCTTCCCGCAGTGCTTCATCGCCGTACCGGAGGCGCCGAAGCGACAAGACAAGACCAAGAGCGCGCCGAGGTGCGTACGCAGGCCAGTTTGGCACATTCACAGATACACGTACAGCACGTGTACACGTACATCATAGAGACTACGAGCACGTCACCGTCACCATCGTCATCATCATCATGAATGAGTGGTGGAGCAGCAGGATGCATATGATGAGGGGATGAATGGATGAGTGATTGCAGCTGTGATGGTGGTAATGATGGTGATGGTGATGGTGGTGATGGTGGTGATGATGGTGGTGATGATGGTGATATGATAATGATGACGATGATGGTTAACATTTGTCTTGTGAACAGACCGCCGCCACCGCCCAGGGAGTACTTTGATCATATCTATGTGGACCTCAATGGATTCATCCACACTGTAGGCAGGTACATGAAGAACATGCCGAGGCAATGGAAGAACTGCGTGCAGGAGAGAATGGCTAGCAGCGTGAGAGTGCTGAGCGAGTTCTTGCTTTCGTTTTTGACTCATCGTTCTCATCGTCGTCAACAGGCGTGCCAAAGATGAAGGACATCTATTCACATTGCTCTATAGTACACTTGATAAGATCTTTCGTGTGTGCGTAGCTCGTAAGACCGTGTTCCTCTCTGTGGACGGGCCTGGTACCCCTAACCTCAGTATTCTGATCACGTTGATCTCGTTGTACCTGACAACTTTCCGTATCACAGCCTCTGCGGCCAAGTTGATCACGCAGCGGAAGCGCCGGCTTGATGCTGTTGCCAAAGAAGAAAGACGTCGGGCAAGGCCTCCGCAGCCTGAAGTGCAAGTGCCTGTGGACGCAGCGCCTACAGCTGGCGTGCCTGAGGATGCAGTGCCTGCAGATGCTGTGCCTGCGGACGCAGTGCCTGCAGAAGTACCACAGCCAAGAAGAAACAAGAAAGAGGAGAGCACATTCAACATGCTGCAGGTTCGGCGTCTTCTTCCAGCTTTCAATGAGCACAAATGCTTACATAGATGTTCGCAGTTAACAGCGGGAACTCCATTCATGATGAGACTGAAGAACGCCCTATGCTTCTGGGCATGCTCGCGCTTGGTATCGGATCCTAAATACCACAAGACTCGTATCTACATATCTGGTAGGCCACTACCATGACTATCTCATCAACATCAGGGCAGAATCGTGGATGTTTACGCGCATGCTAACTTTCATGCCAGGTCCGGATGTGCCTGGTGAGGGCGAGATAAAGATAATGGAGTTCATTGTATCTCACGCCAACGCTGATACTTTCCCTATCCCCAATCAACAGGAGCGCATGTTTGCGTACCAGAATGTAAGGATACTCCATTTATCAGGCGGGCGTGATCATGTTCTCATCCATCTATTCGGTCACCTCAACTTAGGGGTTTGCAGAACAAGAGCGCAATGCAGAGACGTTCAGGCGAGACTCTCATCTCATCGTAGGAACCGATTCCGATCTGATATTGCTTGGTACTCCACCAACCTTTAATGTTGTGTAATCATTGACCTGCACTTACGCTCAACTTCACTCTTCACGCGTGCAGGCTTGAGTTCCATGCTGCAAAATGTGTTCATTCTCACAACCAAAGCTGGTGTCTCGAAAGTCAAGCATATGTTCTCCGTCTGGGAGTTCTGCCGTAAGCTGGAGCAACTGTTCCCTATCAAGGTAGCCTTCACCTGCATGCAGCTTCCTCGGCCGATTGAATGTTGACTTCTCTCATGTCTGCTGATGTATCACACATTCAGGGCCAATGTTATCGAACACGACTTGACTTTATTATGCTTGCCCTGCTCCAGGGAAACGACTATCTACCCAAGTTGCGTGGCGGATCGCTTGATCGGTAAGGTTCACCTCTGCATCTTGGCTCATTCATGTGCTCTAATGCTTGCTCTTGTATAGCCTGTGGTCGCTCTATGTAAAGTTGAAGCATCATCCCGATGGCCGTCATCAATTCCTGGTCAATCCTGATTACACTCTCAACGTTCCTTTCTTCCTCTCCCTTGTCTCCTTCGGCCAGATCCGCTTGCCTGCTGTGCCCGCCCAGTCCTCTTCGGCCTCAGTACCACGCGGTCAGCCGATGTATTCGCCTTCGACGACGACGACGGACAGTGTGCCGGCACCTCATTCAAACTATCCGCAGGCTCTATCTTCCCTCTTTCAAGCTGCATCACAAGCGCTTGACGCTTTTCCTCAACTATCTCTTCCTCAACAGCTCAGCCTTCATCAGTATCAAGAGCACTCGGCTGCCTTTCTCGATCCGGCCATCATATCTACCTCCATGGAGCAGCCGGGAAACATGTCGTCTCTGCCCTATGATTCCTCTATCATTGCAGCTTCGCCATATTATGCCCCTGCTCATCGCTTCTATCAACCCGGCGCGCCTCCGATGGCGTTCGACCCCTACTTGGCAGCCATGTCCATGCCTGCCTTCTCGCTGCCGGGCATTGCACCGACTGGCGCAGTCGTGCAACTCAATGCAGTCCCTCCTGCTCAATCAGCGGGGCACACGGGAGAGGCAAGCCTCTTACACCAGCAACCAGTGCAGCCTCAGCAGCAATACCCATTCCCTGCTCAACCCGCTACCGTGATCGAGAGGAAAGATGCACCAACAGTGGGCAACAGCCACCTAGACACGGGACTCCCCGTAGAGCATGCTGCAGCGGCTCTGGTGCAGCAGAAATCGGCAGAAGACCTCATCGGCGAAGCCATTTACGAGGATTTAACTGATGACGAAGAGGTAGAGGCGGCTGTGGTCAGTTCTCCAGAAGCCAGGCCGCAAGAGATAGGTGAGGAGAGCGAGCTGGACGATGAGGAAGAAATGGACGATGAGGAGGATGAGCTTGATGAGGATGAGTTTGGCGATGAACAAGAGGACGATGAAGAGCAAGAAGAGGAATTCGTCAAAGGCCTACTTCTCGGAGCCGATGCTGCATCCTATGTTCAAGGCATCTTCTGGTGTCTCAAGATGTACCTAGAAGGTGAGATTCCTTGTCTTGCAGACTTCCATTTCTTACCGATTCACCATCATGTTGTTGTTGTTGGTCTCCTGTTTCAGGTACCTGTCCTGATAACAAGTGGTTCTACAAGCATCGCTGTGCACCCTCGGGTTATGATCTAAGGTACAGTCTGGTCTCAAGTGCAATGGAAATGATCAGAATGACCAAACGTGTGCGACTGTGTAGTCAATACTTCGTCCAATTGGGCGATACGGGTCTCCATCGAGTCCCCATCCCGCAATCCTCGACACTCCCGCTTGCTCCACACAAGTTTTGTCTCACCGTGTTGCCGCTCCAAGGTTTGTATGCGCTCATACACTGGCGTTCGGCTGACGCGAGTCTTGATTATCTGATGATGTTGACATGAATTCATGATCTCAGCCCGGGACGTGGCGCACGAGTTGATCCAGCCATACATGGCACTAGACTCCAAGCTTGGCGCCATCTTCAAGGACCCCAGTCTACTGGTTGATGTCCAACTCATCGAGTCCGTGCTATCCGAACTGGATGAGGTCAGCCTGCCGCCGGACCTGCGCTTCTCGCACACTCACTATTACCAGCGCTTGCCCAATACTGGATACGGTGCGCACGTCCTGATTGAATACGCTTGCAGCCTCAAGCGTACGAACTGACACGGTTCGTGTGTATTCAATGTAGGCCCGACAGGCTGGTTCCCACACGCGGGGGCCTCCCGCCATCAGCGATATCAGCATCCCTCGGGCCCTACTGTGCCCGCGCTCTTCCCCCGGCTTCCGTCGGAGCGATACTCCGAACTTGACGGTCTTGCCAAGTGTGTCGAGTGCGCATACTACCCGACGCGCACCTATCCGAGCCCTGCCCTCGTCTCTCCGCCCGCCATCGCCTGGCCGCTCACCCTAGGAGCGCCCTCCCGCTTTGACTACATGCGTCTCGGCTATTTCCGTCCGTTCGCGTTCCTCAATCCCGGTGCTGGTCGAGGCATCAGTGATGGTGCAGCGCGCAGGGGCCGAGGAGGCCGAGGCGGTCGTGGAAGTGCCTTTCAGGGGAATGCTCAGTTCGCTCCCAGCGGTGCCCTTGCTGATCCTGCAATCATCTCATCGAGCGTTATGGTTGATTCTTCGAACGCTGGTGATCAAGCAACCATTGGGACGCGAGCTGGCTATCGTGGGCGAGGAGGCCGAGGCGGTCGTGGAAGTGCCTTTCAGGGGAATGCTCAGTTCGTTCCCGGCGGTGCCCCTGCCGATCCTGCAATCATCTCATCGAACGTTATGGTTGATTCTTCGAACGCTGGTGATCAAGCAACCATTGGGACGCGAGGTCGTGGCGGTGGCTATCGTGGGCGAGGAGGCCGCGGGCGGCGAGGACACGACTCTGCTGCAACATGGATGCCTCAGACTCAGCCAATACCACCTACCACTATTCCTGAAGCGTCTGGCCAGAACATTTCCCCAGATGCTCCAGGTGTACTTCATCAGGGCCGCGGACGAGGCCGCGGAGGACGAGGAGGAAGTGGGAGAGGTGCATTTAGAGGACGAGGCCGCGGAGGAGGACGCGGAGGAGGGAGAGGCGAGATCAGCGGCGAAGGAGGCCAAGGTGGGTCTCCTTCAGGTTCGCCCCAGCCACGGCCTATCTACCGCCCCAAGCACTCGGCTCCTCCTCCGAACGCGGAGTGATTACGCTTGTTCCTCCCTCTGCCAGCGTATGCAGTACGCTCGTATCGGTACTGTACCACAAGTGTGAAGTTGAATCGATTCCTCCATCTCAGCCATATCTTCATACTCACTCACGTGAACAGCATCAATCATCGTTGTGGGGACACGTACCACTTGTATGGTGATATGAAGTTAGTTCTACAGGGTAGTGCCCTATTTGGTAATAGATCGGGGGTTTCTGGTCGATGAATAGCATTGGTAGCCCAAATGGCCGGAGGGTTCCGATAGGGCACAATTGAGAGAGGCTGACGTCACATCGGACAATTCCCATCCAAGGCAACCACCACAGCGCCTATCCCGCCAGTTTAGGCGGCAGGCCTGCACCTGTGTGGTGGTAGGTGACTCAGCCTTTGAAACCAACGCCGCTTACGAAAGGGCGGGGGATGTCTCCGATGGAGGCGTCATCCAATCCGCTAACGCATACCCTATCATAGGGTCGGGCCAGTGTCTGGTCGTATCGCGGCGGATACGAGACAATTAAGAGAAGTCCGGCATTCAGTTGTTGTGGCGCCAAAAGACGGCCCAATGAAAACAATGGAGAATAATTTTGCCCAATCAGAGGGGGCACCAAGGCCACCAATCGCGGCTTGAGCCTCCTATCGGACAGGGGACCAGGCCTACTGGACTATTTCATCTTCACCGTGCTCTCCCCACACACCCAACTCGTCCTCCATCACGCTACCTTCGTGATGGAGCCCGCAACCACCAAGCTGGTAATCATCGTCGGCATCGTCGTCGGCCTGCTGGCGGTCTCCTCCGTCCTTGCCATAGGTCTCGGAGTTGGACTGGGTGTACGTAGTACTGTCCTTCCCTACAGCCTTGTTTTTTCCGGCTTTCCAATTGAGATACTTTAACTCCTATATCCCCTTGTGGTAGACCAATGAGACCTGATGATCATAACACACTCTGAGTTGAGATTCTCTTTATGACTGATGTGGTGGATTGATCTGATGTAGGTAGGGTTGAGTGACAGCAGCAGCAGCCAAAGCAACGGGGATCCCTACACGCTCCAGAACACGACGATCGTCTTTGGCGCTCTCACTCCTGCCGGACGTGGAGGAGTGAGACTGAGTGCGCAGGATTCGAATGTGTACGCTGCGCCCTACAGCGGCTTGGGACTCCTCCCGAGCACGAGCTACATTCCTGCCTACTGGCGCGTCACGCCCGTGGACAACAGTTCTGCCACACACTGGACCTATCCATCCGGCCTGGTGAATGAAGGCCGCAATGCCACAACGCCGGTGCCATCGGCTGCTGGCGCATCAGCCGACTTGAACGCAGGACCGTACACGTTCCTCATCGAAGCCTTCGGTGCGAACCAGAAGGCCTACAAGAAGGCCTACCTGACCATCACCATCCAGCCCAACGCCGTCAACTTTGGTACCTACGATTCCACGGGGGGAATCCTCGGCACGGGCGTCACTCCGGCGGCTTGGCCAGGCAACACGGTTCTCCTCTCCACCGGGATCGACCGAACGAGCACTTCGACGATCTTCAACGGCTACACTTTTTCCAAGACCGTCACTATCAGGCATGCCGACCCGAAGCGAGCGGGAGGCATGCTCCACTTGGGTTACTACGCGTCGTCCAATTGGCTGGCGACTGGAATCTCCTTCACTGGCAATCTCAATCAGACTTTCAGCATTCCGGGCGTGATCTCCTTCGGCCTCGGCTCGACCGACATGGCAGCCACGTCGTGCAACGCCACTTTCGGTCCGGACACGGGCTTCAGAGTGGCCGTGACGTTCCACGGCTGCATTCGCTGTTCCGTGACCGACATTCATGCGTCTGGTTTGTATGGGGGAGTCTACGACAATCAGGGAACGTTCAATCAGGACATCACGGTCACTCGGTTGAGGGTGAGGCAGTTCTACGACAACGCCATCTTCCTCGGCAATGCGAAGAACTTGTCGTTCATCGACTGCATTTCGATGGCACCCATGCGCTACACGGGCACGCATGTGGATCATGTCCAAGTGGCCGATGGTGCCTCGCCACAGGGACTGAAGATCATCCGCCATCAGATGTACCAGGCCGAGGGCAATGCAGGTGCGCAGGGATTCTTCGGAGGCACACCGGGAATCTACATGGGCTTCATCGACGACAATTCGTCCTACCCCACCCACTCCCGCAAGCCGGGGAATGTCCTCACCATCACGTCGGCCATCTACGACAGGGACAGCCTCCCTAGTACCTGGTTGCGAGGGGCCAACTTCCCCGATCTGATCCAGGTCTTGACCTCACCTCCAAGAGGCACCACGGTCGGCCAATACACGATCGACAAGAACGTCACGGCAGACTTGGGCCTCATTCACACGGCTCCGTTCGGTCTCACCATCAGTGGTTTTGCCTTTACCGGATGGATGCGCGACGTGCTGTGGCTCCGAGGGCTCACCGACAAGTCTTCAGTCTCGGCGTACACGGCGAGCATGGTGAATCAACATCCTGATGCTATTGCTTGGAGCTACTTCAAGGGCACCATCGTGGGATCTCTTCTCAATGTGACCGAGTTCCAATCAGGAGCGCCTGTCAGCCCACCGATGTTCGTGTACTTCGCCGACGGACGCAGTCTGAATGGCACAGGTAGGGCTCTGGTGACCTCCTGGGGAACAGAGGCGGGAACCTACAATCTGGAGGGCCGCGACTTCAACTATCCGAAAGTCATTGCTCTCCGAGGCACAGCTGATCCGGGCAACCAGCCCGCCCAAGGACCAGCAAGCGACCTACTGGGCGTCGACATTCCTTCGCTCTGGTCCGGCCAATCGACCATCTCCAACTTGTACATATGGCAGTCCAACAAAGGACTGCCTGCCTATAGCAACTACCTGGGCTCCGACTCCACTCCAACGAAACCGTCATCAGTGACCATCGATTGGGCGTCCACGCTCTTCAACACTGCCAACTTCACCGTGGCGAACATGAGCTTTGCGCTGGGAGATCCGAAAGTGGGTCCGAACGGTCTGGAGCGGGTGAGCAACGCGGAGTGGGCAGCGATGAGCATGGACGAGGTCGTGGCCCGTCATGTGGCCGCATTGACACCTCGCGTTGGTGGACCACTCACCTCTGGGCAGCGGGACTTTGGAGCGTTCACCCGGACTGGTCTCTGGAATGACGGTAGTGGCAAGAAGCCGTTCTAGAGGTGTGAAGGGAACTCACCATGTGACTGTACTGTGTTGTTTTATATAAACGCGTGGCATGTCGGCCAGCTCAGTCTGCTGCCCCTGACTCAGCCAAGATTCTTCTATACTGGTGAACCTTCTGCACTCTGCTGCCTACCATCAGCACATGCCCTGTGTATCAGGGTTTTGCCCTCCTCACCCACAATCCCGAAGGTTCTCAATTCACATGACCCTCCATACAACGGGATGTCATCAAGCCGAATGATTGGTGTGGGGAATCGGTACTTTGCTTTTCGGAAACATTTTATGCTCTTCGAAACAATTTCGCAAATGCCTTCTCAGACGGTGTTTCCCGCTGAAATGAGCGGAATTTTCCGGTGATCCCTCCGCATCGCCGCTACTGCGCGTAGAGCCACTGCTCTTTTTCTTCAATCAATCAATCAATCCTTCTTCTCTCTACACGCAAGTAGAGGGATCTGCACATCAAGTCAAAGAGAGGAACAACTATCGCATACATTCTTTTCTTTTCTTTTCTTTTCTTTTTAGAATCAGAAATTAGATGAGACGCGCTACACAGATGAACCGCGCCACCACGAGGGGCGTTGGTGCCGGGCGCCTGGGCAGGCAGGCCTGGCGCGATAGATCACGCGCGACGACCACGTTGGTCCTTCCCTCCCCCGGTTCGGACGGATCGGGTGTTTCCACCCTGACCACCACCACGACCACCACTCCGTCATCTTCAGAGCCAAGATTTTCTTGGGTACCCCACCCAATCTCGATGTCTGTCTTACTGATGGGTGGTTTAACTTTTTCCTCAACTCCAGTTCGGTCCTCTGCCCAAGAAGGTCAAGATGTACGAGGTATGCACAACGTTATCTCATTTTATTCCATTTATTATTTTTGAGAATAAATGTATTATTTATTAATTAAGTAAATTTATTTTATAAATAAATAAAATAAGGCATATAAATTTGCTGGCTAACACATGTGGATATGGTTGAAACGTAAGGTTGGGCCTCGAGATGGACTGCAAAACGAGAAAGAGGTCATCCCGACCGAAGTGAAAGTAGAGTTGATTGAGCGCTTGGCGCAGACTGGTCTCAGCGTGGTGGAGGCCACTTCTTTCGTCTCGCCGAAGAAGATTCCACAGGTAGGGATTCCAGATGAATGTCGGATTCAAGGCCATCGTGATGATCTAACACGTGTTCTTAAAGATGGCTGATTCGGTGGAGGTGATCGCTACGATGAAGCGGCAGCCAGGCGTGATTTATCCTGTGCTTGTGCCCAATGCCAAAGGTGCATTGCTCACACAACACTAGCGTTCGCCTTAATCTAATTTCCTCTATGGGCCCTCCTCAGGATACGAGAATGCAGTAAAGACCAATTGCACTCACATTGCCGTGTTCACAGCTGCATCAGAAACTTTTGTACAGCGCAACATAAACTCAACCATTCCCGACAGTCTTGCTCGTTATCGCGAATTGTGCCAGCAGGCTTCTCGGGATGGCATACAAGTGCGTGGGTATGCCTTCCAACTTCCTGCTTCGTGTATGTTATGGTCGCTAACCTTTATCTATTCAAGATATCTTTCGTGCGTCCTGGGATGTCCGTACGAAGGTTTCATTTCTCCGAAGAAGGTTGCTGATGTAGCTGCTGAGCTTCATGAGATGGGCTGCTACGAAATCTCCTTGGGTGACACTATTGGTGTTGGTACTGCTGGTAAGTTATCAACTAACACTCTGACCATGTTGAATAACAACTCACCATCACCTGGCGTAGGTTCGACACATCGCATGCTCGAAGAAGTCCTTAAGAAGGTCCCGCTGGAGAAAGTGGCTGTTCACTATCACGACACTTATGGACAAGCTCTTGCCAATATTCTTGCTTCGCTTCAGGTATAACACTTCATTCCTTCATGCATGCTGTCCTTGCTGACAAATCGCCTTAGTTTGGTGTGACGACTGTCGATGCATCTATCTCTGGGCTTGGTGGTTGCCCGTACGCCGTGGGCGCTACAGGCAACGTCGCCACGGAGGATGTTGTATACATGCTCCATGTACGTTCCCTTTTACGTTCCCTTTGATGGCATGCACTCCACTAACCGATCGGTGCAGGGAATGGGAATCGAGACTGGCGTAAACCTTGAGGCGTTGGTGGACGTAGGTGACTTTATTTCTAAGCAGCTACGGCGCCCGTCACACTCACGCGTAGCCTCCGCACTAGTGCAAAAGAAGAAGGTATATTGCTCCTACTTCACTATCCATGTCCCACTTCACTTTCACTATGCATCTATGCATATCCCTGAATTGCTATCCATATATGCTGCTTCTACAGACGAAACGATATGTATATTTCTATATGTATCGTATGCATACATACGCTTGAACGTTGTTTTGTTCACACAAATTGAGTAGAAAGCAGCGATGGCAGCAGCCAAACAAGAAGGCATTGTACGCTAAGGTTTTTTGGTAAGTGGTACATGAGAAGCTGATGATGGTCGTGTTGTAGCCTCTATTTCTGTGCGTGACTTACGAACCGCGCTAACTTCATCTGTCGGCAACAGGACTTGATGATGCGGCGAGCGCGAGGCCTGCTCGATGAGATCAGCCACGGCAAATTCAGCGCACCACCCGACAGCGCGGACCAAGCCACACAAACCTGCGTGTAATGTCCTCTTCTCTCCTCCGACCCGGGCTGGGATATGCCCACTCGGCCAAAGCTGATAAACGAAGGTTTTATTTCAATTGCCTAGCGTGATCAACTGCCCTTGATGTTCTTATGAGGGTCAAGGCTGTCCTTGCACGATCATCATGATCCCTCTCCCTCAAGTCCAGGTTGGCAAGTTGAGCCCAATTTAAGACTGGCGCAGCCATCGAAATTTGGGATTAATTGCCCTATCAGAACACAAGAAAACGACCAATGGGAGGGACAGCATCGGCGATCTACCATTTTAAGCAAAAAATTCTAAACATGCTTCTATGGGATTGGTCATGCTCATCCTCAGTACAATACTCCTCCTCTTCCACTTGCCGCCCTACAGTACACCAAACCAGCAAGATGTGGAATGTATTCTTCACTCTGTGGTTGTTAATGCTCAGCCTACTGGTGGCGCACAGCACCGCAGCACCAAGTGTGCACATTTCTCTGAACACCACACGAGGGCCGACCGATGACGGCGTTGGACCCATCAACCCTTCGTTTGCGGGCTTCTCGGTGGAGTGGTCCATCGACAAACTCTTCCTGCCCGAAGCCCAGGGCGGCCACTACAACATCACTCTACAGCTCTTCCGCAACCTCCTCGCCGCGACTGGCGCTGCCCCCACCCTGCGCGTCGGTGGCAATAGTGCAGACGAAACTTGGTACCTTTTCCTTTGTTAAATGATTTATTTAAATGTTTCACATTTTTTATATTTACTAAAAACCGACAAAACTTGTGATTGGGCCTTCCTTTGCAGGTGGCAGCCACCAGGAGTGACGCCGCCCACGTGGGCACGCAACAACATTGCTTCGCCATCGAACCTCATCCAGCAGTTGGGCAACTTCTTCGATGAGCTGGGTGGTGGTGATGAGCGCCTCGTGCTCGATCTCAACTTCCGCAATGGAGATGACTTCACGATTGCGCTGAATGAGATCAAGTACATTGCATCTCAGCTGGGACCGTCCCGCTGGAGACACGTGAAAGCGATCGAGATCGGCAATGAATGCGACTTGTATGGGTACAGTTCTTCCCACTGACTCATTACCGATGGTGGTGTCTCATCATTCTACATGACACAGTGGAAAGGAAGGTTACCGCAACTCCACCTGGAGCACTAGCTTGTACCATCACCAGATGTATCTACATGCACTTACATGGATTCTGTGCTCACTATAGCATCCAGGTACGATGAGCAGTGGTCAAGATACGCCAACGCTATCTCTTATAGTGTGGAGGTCATGCTGAAGCAAAAGATCAAGTTCCAAGGAGCCACGTTCTGCTGCAATCGGAACTGGTTCGCTTACCTCCCCAACTTCATCTACAAGCAGGCCCACATGCTCGCCACTGTCTCCGTGCACGACTATCCGCTCGCCGTGTGTTCGGGCAACAAGGTGACGCTCTCTGAACTGTTGGACTCGCAGCACACAACCCCAGGCCGGTATCAGTTTGATGGAATGCCGAGTGCGCGAGCGCTTGGCATCGAGTACTGGCTCGGAGAGACGAACAGCGTGGCTTGCGGCGGAGCTAGCGGTGTATCGGACAGCTTCGGTGCAGCCCTGTGGGGCATCGACTGGATGTTCAACAGCGCCTCTTGGGGGTATCACGGATTGAACTTCCATGGCGCTGGAAGCGGCGCTGCCTACGCTCCCTGGCAGTACCACAGCCACAGCAACGGCTTCACGGTGAATCCGCTCTACTACGCCATGCTGGCGTTTGCACGCACGATCGGCGGGCCTAACGCCTATATAGCTCCGCCTGGTCGTTTGTCGCCTCTTCGAGTGGAGAGCCATGACATTGACCAGCTCAGCGTGTGGACTGTTGCTGACCTGGCCACCAGCACACGCAAGATCATCATCAACAATCGAGACATCCAACCGGGCGCCCAGAATGCTCAAGTCAACGTTACATTCACCCACGGGAGGTGGCACAGCGAGGGTATCCTCACTTTCCTCGAAGCCCCATCGGCCTACTCCACCTCGGGAGTGCGTCTCGCCGGCCAGACCTTTGATGGCTCTACCGACGGCCACATCATAGGCACTCCGCAAGTGAAGCGTGTCTACAGCCGCACCGGCAACGACTGGCAATTTGAGATGAGAGCTGGATCGACGGCGTTCTTCACCGTGTGCGCGCCGACCAACATTGGACCTTGCAGCTGAAGCCCACCATCGTGGCGAATCTTGATGTGATCGTCGATAGATCCTCTTGCATATTTCACATAGCTACGAAACTGTTTGGAACAACTGTTTGAAACTATTTTTAAACTTCGTGAAATAATAGGCAACTGGCAAATTAAAATAAAAGCTGTTTTGCCAGTGGCTAGAGAGAAAAGATGGAGAAGCACAGAGGGGCCAAGTTGATGACCTTTCTGGTGGTAGTGTCTTTGTGCATACAGTGCATAGGGGCAACGAGCGCAACTATGGACCATGTCGTGGCGTTGGTGAAGCAGCATTTACCCGGTATCTACGTGAGGGCGCTCGAAGTGACTGGCTCGGCGGTTGCTTCTATCTTCACCGGCATGGACCGACAGGTACGGAGAAGATCAGACCCTCAGGGTGTTGCTCTCGATGAAAGGAAGGAAGCTTGATGCTCATACCGTGATTTCGTGGGACAGGTGGAGCTGGTGTGCCAGGCGCTGGCATCGGATCCCAACCTCCGTGGGAAGAGTATCAATGTCATGGGGACTTCGCAGGGCGGGATCCTGATGCGCGGTTATCTCGAGCGATGCAACAATCCGCCTGTCAAGAACTTCGTCGCGTGGGTGAGTCCCATGATGGGCGTGTACGGAGTGCCCCAGGTACACTCGTGATGTGTCCCAAGACTGTCTTGGATTAGGGACTCACTTGAGAGATGAGTCAGGTGGGACATTGGGAATACCTGAACGTGACTCTCGACGCTATCGCTGACTGCTGCGCGTACGACGACTGGGCACAAGAACTCTTCTCCTTTGCGGGTTACTGGCGAGGTGAGATTGCCACAGCCCTCCTTCTTGAGTGATCGCTGCCTTCTCATAAAACCTATGTTGATGAATGTATTAGATCCATTCAATCTAGCAGAGTATGTAGCGAAGCGCATCTACCTTTCAGATATCAACAACGAGCGAGTGGAGAAGAACCCAATCTACAAGCAGCGAATCCTCTCACTGGAGAACTTTATCATGAGTTACTCCTCGATTGATGAGGTACCGATTCGCACTCTGATACGGATACAAGGTCGTCCGTTATCTGTTGGAGTAACTTCGTGTTGTGCTGACGTAGACCCTCATTCCACGCCAAACGGGGTGGTTCGGTACATACGCCAATAACTCTGATTCAACCGTCGTGCCGCTTGAGGAACAGCCCTTTTACAAGTATGACTGGATAGGCCTGAGGTTCGTTCACCTAACTGCGCCATCTTCCCGGGTCATCCACGGCATCTAAACATCACGTGTTACGTGTTAGGACCCTTCAAGAGACCGGACGTTTGCATCGCTTCACAACAGATTGCCCGCATGGAGACTATTTCAGTACCTGCTTTGACAAGTACTTCCTTACTTACGTGTTGCCGTTCCTGGCGAACTCCACATTCACGTCGGCTTGATCCCCGCATTTCCATCTGTTCGGTTGTAGTTTTGGTGGGATCGAAACAGTATAGATCATCACTCTCGCGCACGTACCTTGTACGGTTTTGTTTTCATGCAGATCCGTTTGCTGTGCAATACCAGTGGCACTCAGTACACCGGAAGGCAGTGGGAGAAGACAAAACCCAAGTGCCCTCTGCTTGGTTTTCATCTTCCGCTGCAGAATCTCCCTGAACTGGCAGCCTTCAGAGGTTAAGATTAGCATCGCACCACGAGCGATATGAGCGATGGGTGAGGAGGGACACACTTGCTTCCACCACAACCCTTCATAGGACACAAAAATCTTGCTGCATATCGGTCTCTAAGCACTCATTAAGTTAGAGATAACGAAGGTGAAGAAAGCTGAGTAAGTGCTATGTACTCCTCGTAGCCAGAAGGATCAGAACACGACGGGCAATCGCACCAGAAGAACCAATTCTGCC
Organism: Acanthamoeba royreba; assembly: GCA_000826365.1. Taxonomy (NCBI): domain Eukaryota; phylum Discosea; order Longamoebia; family Acanthamoebidae; genus Acanthamoeba; species Acanthamoeba royreba. The sequence goes on from CDEZ01021187.1 coordinate 25,303, forward strand.
ACAGCTGAGTTCTGCGTTCCTCCGTAGACATCTACCCACATGCAATTGTGAGGTTTTCAGCAAGAGTGGAGTGAAAGGCAATGGTAGTTACCTTTGGGTGAGTGTAGCATATGTTCACTTCAGAGCCCTCTGGAATGTCAGCAAGAGCAATCAGTTGCTTGAGCCCCAACTGTGCAAAGGGGTTGTCGTGATCACTCCTCTGTGATGAATGTGGTGAAGTGCCAGCCTTTAAGAGAAGTGCGTTGGCTTGGCATGAGTGGTTGAAAACGGCAAACTCGGGATAGACGCCTACTCCGCACCGAGTCTTATTGTGCGTGAGCTCAAACGCGTTGCACTGTTTGTGTGTTAGATTTGGATGCAGTGGTTGATAGTATGCATACCTGAATCTTGCATAACCATTGAACCATCTCGCTCGCATATGGAAGAGAACTTGCCCGAGTCATCCATTCTGATGACGCAGAACAGCCACGCTGTTGGATGGCACGAAACGTTGCGTCGACGAAACTGGCTACATGCCCGAACTTGCTGTAGAGCTTTGCGTCATGCTCCCGAATGGCATCCTCGTTAGACACAAGCTTCTCGAAGTCTTGAAAGGTAACTCTTGAAGAATTCTCAGGAAGCATGTCGAATGAATGTTCTTGATCAGTAAGCGCGGCAAGCTTGAGTGCTATAACATGCACCAGCAATCGAGCGAGGGTGGCCTGCAGCTTCGTCAAATATTGGCTGAACCGCATCGCTGGTTGATGGCTAGCTTCCTGAACGACAAAGCTCCAGAACTCACACTCTCCAAAGTTGTGCACAGATCGGGAGTAACGTTGCTGACAGTTGAGCGAGCAGAACCAGAACTGCCCGCATCGATCACATCGTAGACCTGCTCTGTTGATCAACATAGAAATCAGCTGACTTCTACACTTCTCAAACATGAAGCACTTACGGCATGTACAATTGATCTGATGATGCCACGACGGCCAAACGACAATTCGCACACAAGAGTGGCCCACGGTCAGCTGGTTGGCGGTCGTCACTCGCGCCTGGTGATGCGAAGAGGAATGGTCTATGCGTGATGGCGGATACGGCTGCCCAGGCTCGCGTAGGTGCCGTCAGCACTTCTCCACACCTGATGTCCCGCCTGGCCACCACGTACCGCCCTAGCACATTTATTTAAATTTTATTTTATTTTTCTGCCATTCCTTAACTTATGAATATTACATTTATTTGTGAAAAAAGTAGCAAATAATCTGATGCGGCACCTTTTTCAGGGGAAAAGCAGCACTCAAGGGACTCGTCCTGCATGGTGTAGAACACGAAGCAAACATCAAAAAGAAGTTGAGTCCTCCGCCGACAGTCACTGGAATTTGAGTAATTTGCCTGCTTGTCATGATGGTCTTGGTCCATGGAGAGTGTTGAGAAAGGCGTCCAAGTCGAGTCTGGCCAGCTTCGCGGCCGCTTGTTCCTATGAAATAGATATCACATGTAAGGTCACAAAGTTGCAAGATCAGTGATGGGCATCTCTACCTCAAGCTCGATGGATGGTGGCTGTTCATCTGGCACATCGCTTGTTGGTACGCTTGTAGACTCTTTGCTCGGCGCTGCTGGGCCTGGAGTGCTTTCTGCTTTTAGGCCAGTCTCTCCAGACGGCAATGTAGACGATTTTGAGCTTGACTCGTCCTGAGCATCTACGCTGCTTGATGGTGGATGCGTCTGGTCAACATTTTTCTTGTCGCCTTCATCCTCCGAAGAAGATAGCTCCTCATCATCACTGCTGTCGAGCAGGTTCTCGTATTGATTATCGAGAGACTCCTCTTCACCCTCTTCGTCGAGGTCTTCCGTTTCTATGTGCCATATCCAAACAAGATAGGTAAGCAATAGCGAAGGGATTGTGGAACCTCAGCTGCGTACCTAGCTGTGAGAAGAGCGCTTCGAAAGCTGGCTCATGTGTGATTGCTTCCACAATCTCTACGATCTTCTCCACTGGAAGGGCCTTTTCCTGTTGCATCTTGTCTCGCTCTGCCTGAGCGGCCGCTTCAGCTTCCCTTCGACGCTCTTCCTCTTTCTTCTCTGCTTCAGCTTGTTGCTGTTCGATCTCACTTAGAAGATTTTTGTTGATTTGCTCGGCCAACTTCTCAGGCAGATCCGAGTTCAGAAGCATCTCAAAGAAGCTGTCGTCCAATACCAACTCACCTTCATGTTCCTCCTGCAATTATCATTAGTAACAAGCGTTCGTTCCCGCAATCAAGGAATCCGTACCCGTACACTGCTATCTGAATTGTAGGAAGACGACGAAGGTGTCGAAGCGGGTTTCGTCACGTTGGGTGTGGTCGAAGTGGGAGCGGTCCCTGGAGTTGGGCGAGTGGCAGTTCGTGAAGCCTTCGCGGCGTTATCGTTTTCAACGGTTAAATCATCTAGTTTGCGCTTACGTGGCGTCGACTGCTTACGCTTTGAAGGCGAAAAAGCTTTCGACAATGGCATCGGAGCAGGTGCTGCACTAGCGGAAGGCAATGTAGTGGTTGAGACGGCTGGCGCTGAAGTGGAACTAAGCGGTACCAGCGGCGATGCAAGAAGAGGAATAACCGGAGGCGATGGATGGGGGATGGTAGAACCTGCTGGAAGCGGCGATGTAAGAGGCTGCGAAACTATCGGACTGGAAGACTGCATCTGTGCAAAACTTGCCGGCAGTGGCACTGATGGTCGAGGGACTGAGGTTGGCAAGGTGGGGGCGGCCGCTGATTGTAGGACATTGCGAGGGAGTGGTGGGTTGCCACCAGTAGGCAGAAGAGGCACCAAGGGAGCTGGCGGAAGAGGGCCCTGCCTTGGCTTGCGTCCTCTTCCCCTACGTTGCGCATCAGGGCCTAGAGTGGCCACACGTGGCAACCCCACCGGCAGAAGGCCAACAGGGCCTGCAACAGGGACGGGGCCAGGAGGAGGAGGAACAGACGCCGAGGAGCCCGATACCAAGGGCTGAGTTGGTAGAACTGAGGGAGACAAAGCAGAGAGCATGCTAGCAAGTGGAACCACTGCACCTACACAACGAATTCCATGTCGTCATTGCAGATCAGATCAGCTGTGTTGACTGAGGACAGTTGTAAAGTGTGAGTACCCAGTTTCGGTGTTGGCGAAGACGTGCACATAGCTTCATAATCCTCAAGCAATGAAAGCAACGTACTGAATGATCTGGCAGTCTGCAGAGTACAATCCAAGTATGTGTAAACGAACCAATAACATGACATTCATCACTCAATTCCCTGATGTCCGTCCGCAACGCAACAGAAGAAGACGTACGACATGCGGGTACCGGTTCGCCAGCTCCTGCTTCAGCATGCGCTTCTGCTGCTTCTTCTGTACCATCACCACATACGCACTGAGCACTGCACCCAGATCCTTGATCTTGCGGTCCTGAAGAAGTCTTCAATTAATTGTTTAAAATTTATATCCCAAAAAGAAGAATATTGCCAAATAACACAAAATGCCTCTACAATAATAATACTATTCATTATTTTTGAATATTGTTTGGAAAAAAGATGCACTGGTGAGGACTCCATACCGGTGGTGTGCTGAGACGGCGTAGAAGAGGTCGGGCTTCACGCGTGAAGGTTGCCACGGTCTCCTTGAGTTCTTCCCTCTGGAGCCATTCAAGCACCAACCCAGCCACCTCCTCACGCGACACCATCCCGCTACTCGAAGAAACGATATTTTCTTTAAACAATGCCTGAAGAAATTGTTCAAGAAATTAAAGTATGCGAAGCACGCACTAGCATGAAAGGGAGAATGGAGCACAACACAAGACAAAGACGCAGACCCATGTAGCAAAATGCCTTGATGTAGCGCAGTTGGGTTTTATTGCTGATGTTCGTCTGAGATCGCCCTATTCTTTGCTCCGCGCCTTTCCTCCTACGCCTTCGGTAGGTGGGCCCGAGATCTTCCCCTCATCCCTCTCCTCTCTGATCCTCTCAAGTGAGTGTTGACTGGTGGTCGATTATGTATAGGTTGATTGGCGACGATGACGGACTGATCGGGAGATCAGTCGCTGAAGCCGCAAACTGGTCTAGTGATGGGCTCGGTAGCGTTGATACTGAGCTGGCTAAACATATCCTCCAGGTTTGTGCAGAAGTCATCGAAGCACTGACCGGACCACTGGCGGAGCTCGCTAATGTAGTCTCCGAGGTCGAGTGTCTCGGGATCAGAGGCGACGAGTTCATCGTAGATTACACCCAGCTTGGCGTCAACTTCCTCCAGTGATGCAATCGACTGCTCAATCTCGTAGAGAAGAAGCACCTTATCGAGTTCCGACTGATTGAAGCCCCTGTATCCACCTGTATACACCTTCCTGCTCAGATGCACAACAAACAACAACGCCACGGAGAAGGAATCTCGAACCTTCATCCTCGAGACAGAAGCAAGTCCTGTTCCTGCCGTCGCACACGCCGCAGGCATCGACGACCTTGCCAGAACCGGGCACGCCATCGCATCCCACGCAGGTGTTGTTGCCGCCGCACTGACCGCACGAATCCTCGACAAGACCCGATCCGAAGACTTTATCGCAACCCAGGACGGGTGTGAGGAAGACATCCACGTTGGCCGGTTGTGACCTCTGGTTGTTGTCGTTTGTCACGAAGAAAGTGAAATTGTCGTAGGCGGAATCGAGAGGCCCAGTGCTCTGATAAAACAGATACCAGCTGGCCAGCGTGGCATTGACCGTGGTGATCTGGGAGCCGACCTTTTGCATAGTCTTGGCGTAGAAGAGCTTACCGCGAGTGGGGAGTGAGGCAATGACGTAAGTGATCGGGCGGTAGGTGGTATCGGAACCGAAGAGCTCGATAAGCGTAGGAGTGGACTGCGGGACCTCCACTGATTGAGGCAGTCCCTGCACTCCGGAAACGTCCCAGAAGGTGCCGCGGTTGAGAGCACCCTCGTAGGAGCCGGCCACTGATGCGAGAGTGAATCCCGTTCCCTCATTGGCACGGTAGTAGGCCTGCAAGTTGGGAGTGTTGCCTGTGGAGATAACAGTACGTCAAGCGAGAAGCTCCATAGCAGCAGAAGAACAAACTGGGTCGTACTCGGATAGACAGTGAATCGGTTGTTAGCGATGTCCTGCTCTGAGCGAGTAATGTTCCAGAATCGGATCTCGTCCATCCAACCGTTGAAGAGCTGAATGGCAGGATTCTGGTATCGACCCAGTTCGATCGGATCGGTGTTCTGCAGCTGCTGCCTCACATAGAACTGGGTGTTCGTCGACCAAGCGCCACCGGCAATCCGCACGCCATCCAGGAAGATACGGACGGCACGAGGGCTGCTGGCGTTAGCGATCTGCTCGATCGTGAAGGCCACATGGTGCCACCGGTAGGGAACCAGCTTGACGCCGCCGTTGATGTTAACACCGTACTGATAGGCTGCGCCGTTGGGTGCGCTGCTGCCACCCATGAAAATGTTCAAGCTACCATCAGGACGGACCTGGAAGTTGAACTCTGCGTAGGGTAAATGACAATTGTCACTGGTCAGTCACGACAAACGCTCAGGCCTACACTTCAGAGTACTCGATCACAGTAGAGAATAGAGATTAGGAGGGGCGGAAAGGCGGGGCACGAACCGGTGAATCTGTTTGTCCAAGTGATTCCCTTGGCCGTATCCGGAAGTCCAATACGTGCAGGATCAGGGTATCGAGTGACGATCGGTTTGTACTGACCATCTCCAGGAAGGGGCAG
>CDEZ01021188.1:0-14236 GCA_000826365.1 Acanthamoeba royreba
AAGCATGCTCCATTGACGCAGTCGCCCTGATCCGAGCACAGAGTGCCTTGGTAGATGCATCCTTCGACCGAGCTCACTGTCACTCCGTCGCAAGTCATGGTGGCCATGAATTCCAGCATCCTCTTCCTCACTGGAGGTGACCTCCCTGCAAGACCTTGGTTTTGTCTGTCCCATCCCGCCCAACAAAGTCACTCATCATACGAACCACTTCCAAATGGTGTGCAACGGTGCGTACTTGATGGCAAGATCAAGAGCAATCGGATTGGTCTGAGTCCAATAGATGAAGTCAGCGAGACCCTTGGCCTTCACGCAGTCGAGCATTGTTGTGTGTCTCACGATGTACTGATGATAGGTCGCCATCGGCCAGCTGGCCGCTCCTGGACCTGCATTGACGCTCATTCAATGAGCAACTTGGTGCTCGGATGGAAAGAGCACACCAAATGCATACCAAGAACAAAGTTGGTGATGTTCGGATTGTCGCTGAAGTCGCTCACTGCAGCTGTGAGACCGTAGTAGTCCGATGAAACACGCATGCCTGCAGCGTTGATCATATCTCCCAAGTGAATGCGCCTCTGCAAACGCACGCCATGCGAGAGCCAAATGCCCATCGAGTAGGCATTGGCTGCCACATATCCTGGGACATCCGTGTTGTTCACGTTGCGTCCTGCAATGTCGTCGATGGGCAACCTCAACACAGTCTGTGGACCCACCTGATGTTCCGTTCAATTGCGCATCACATCAGTCCTCTGTGTTGAGTGGATGGTGAAATGATGGGTGTACCTGACTGGCAAAGGCTTCATTGGCAAGGCTCATGGCTTGAGTGTAGAGGAGCACAACGGTTGGAGCACCGTTGGGTGTCACCACGGTGATGGTGCGGTTGGGCAGCAAATGGGCAAGATCTGGGTTGAGCGCACGAATGTCAGAATGATTCCAGTTGTCCACGACTCCCAGCATGATGTTGGCCAGCGTCGAAGTGTCGAACACAAGCACTCCCGCATCAAACACTTCCGGTACCTGATTGCGCCACAATGTTAGTCATCTCATGCGAATTGAAAAAGTGGCGGCAGGTACATTGTAGGCGGGACCAACTCCGTAAACTATAATGGGAACTTCGATAACATCGGGCTGTTGCTGTCGCTGCGCGTCCGTCAGAGGCACACTCACTCCTCCAAAGTCGATATTGTCTTGGGTTGGAAGAAGCTTAGTTATCTGAACTCAGCGAAGAAGATAACGAGAGGAACATACAAAGACCCATGTCGGCGATCGCAAATGCTGTGGCTCCTTGGAAGTACTGAATTCCAATGTCTCGTGAACTGTAGGCGTTCAGCCAGGCAGAGTAAAGGTTGAATGTGAGTCCTTCGCCAACAAGCCAAGTTTGGGTAAAAGCTCTATCGCCATTACACCGAAGAGTTCCGATCATATCCATTAATCGCCTGTGAAAGAGATGTTAGTCACACCAACGTACGCAAGAATGAGGCAAGCTTGAATGAGAGAGCGTACGTCTTATAACCGAATGGAAGAGGCGAGTAGCCCAGTGCCGAAGATTTGTCAATGGCGTGTTGGTTGAGCTGAGTCCAAGCGACGAACTGCAGCAACCCCTCCGAGAAGCTGCAGTCACGAATGGTGGTGTTGACGTGCTGCAGAATGAAGCTGATCATGCAGACAGGCCATGAAGCTGTCTTGTTTCCGTTGATCGGACTGATGGCCAAATAGGCCGAAGTGATGACTGAAGTCATCTCGTTCATTGCAGACGCTTCAGAAGCCGCCGTGGCATCCACGATGGCTCCTGAGGAGTCTGTGTTAGAGGTCAAGTCCATCTCCTTATGGATAATCAAGGCGTACCAGCTTTGTTCTTCATCTTGGTGTAGTGAACACCTTGTTGAGTGGCCAAGAGCCTAGTCGAGTAGCTCAGACTGTAACTTGTTGCCTGTAGATCGACAGTGAAGAAGGTAAGTTCGGTTCGTGAATGATGGGAAAACGTGATGTATCCGTACAGCAACGTAGTTGGTTTGTGCGATTCCTGGCGCGCCCACATTGAAGGCACGCTGATCGATGCCCGGTACGAGTGTCCAGTTGGCAGTGGCCAGATAGTCCCAGTTGGCCGCCCACCACGGGTGCGTCTTGGCCATCAGAGTGGTCATGGCTTGTGTTATACTGGAGGAGGTGTCGTTGGCGTAGGCCAACATGATGCGCTGATTGGGCAGGTTGGTGATGGTGGGATTGAGGTTGGCGATGGCCGAGTCGTTCCACGAGACGATGTTGCCCAGCCATATCTCCCCCAACGTGAACCCATCCAGCACCTGTCAAAGTCAAGTGAGGAACTGCGCCCAGCCAGGGTACAGAGGGAAGGTACGTACAAGACGGTTGGAGTAGTTCCAGGTCGGACCAAGGTTGTAGATGAATACTACTGATTGTCCGATGATCGGAATCAGCGTCCAGCCTAGCTCTTGTAGGCCCGCCTCGCTGTACTCCCCATGCGTGACGGCAAAGTCCTGCATAGTCGAGGAATGGTATCAGTAATCTTGCCTGGACACTACTCATGAACCATCTGTAGCGTACGTAAGTTTCAGATTGTCTTACGGCGTATTCATTCAAGGCGTTAACGTTCTGCTCACACGCAACGGTGGTCGTTTCTTCGGTGTACTACGCGAGCCCATATTTTAGATTTTTCACAAAACAGGAGAAACAAAGCCGAGAAGATGAGGAATTTAAAGTATGTCCTGTCTTACCTTGTACAGGTCAGTCAGGGTGGACATGTAGGGCATGGCGAAGATGTCGTTGGTGCCGCCCAAAATATTGGTTCCTGAGAGGAAGGGATAGGCCTGTGTTGAGTACCGAAGGTGTACTGCTTTTGAACCTTGAGAAGGGTACCTTGGCCAGACACTTGAGCATAGAAGCTAAAGATCACAAGCAAGAGGGTGAAGAACCCACTGCGAAGCATTGTTGATCGGTTTCTGTGCGTGTGTGCGGGCTGATGACGAGGTATGAACGACACGTAGAGTGGATTGTAAAGGATAGCTACAAAGGCGTGTGCTCGGGCTTTTAAGCAGGGAGGCCTCATCAACAACATGCGTTGTTGACCCCGTGTCACGTGGTGTCAAGTTGACTTGTGCCACAAGTTGTTAGGCTGATGCTAACGAGACCTAGTGAACACCAGTGGCGTGCCTGTGTGAACAGTGCAGGGGAGAACGCTTTCTGTGCCTGGTGAGTTTGTGCACAGGTGGCCGGGGCGTGTTGAACTCGACAACAGTGCCGCAACTACGTACACCTCACGCGGAATTGACCTGTTCCTGAGCGATAAGTGCTGATATCAACGCCACCGTCATGTTTTGATCCTTGTTTGCGTCTTCGGTGTCTTGTTGCCTGTGACCTCTTGTGTCAGCTGCGATCTGGATGATCATGCAATAAACGGCCTGGAACGAACGTTTATGGTGCGCCACGTCCCGGCTGTTTTGTTTCCGTCTGGGCCTAGGAAGTCTGCCAACCGATAGGCCGTACACCGTCCGACAGACCCATGCGACGGCACGCCTTGACCGCCCTGGAAGATGACTCTGGCCAAAATAGTGCACCACATAAAACTGGTGGCAGCGTCAACCCGTCACACAGGAGCCTAGGCGGGCGTTGTGCTTGAGAGGAAGAAGAGGACCTCTGAGTTTTCCAACTCCCTTTCCGAAACGATTACAAAATGCCGAATCTGTTTAACTTAAACGTCGACGTTGCCGGCTGACGTAAGCGTGTTGTTTTGCTGAACTTGACAGGACGTGACCCAAACCTCAAATCCATACAGAGGACAGGCCTACAGGGCCCATTGGCCCAAGGCCTGCGCATACCCCTTTGTCAAAGTAGGCCGTACGGTCTTCTTTTTCGCGATGGGCATGTACCACTCCACCAGCGGTAAGGTGGGCTACGACTACCACTACGAAAACCAGCCCTTGGAATACCGCATCCCGCCCTACCTCATGAAGCGCATTCTCAAGTTCGAGGACAAGCTGCGAGCCTCTGTCGAGGTCCGTGTGGCACTTTTCGAGCTATGGATATAATACATATAAACTATTTATTTGAATTAGTTTCACAAACCTGTGTACTTATTCGTGAATGGGTGCAGGTGCAGCAGCAGTACTCTCAGAGTGACGATCTTGGGTGGATTCGCGATGTCACGTTGCAGGTGCAGCGACGTGCGCTTGCCGAGTACGGCTTTGATGATCCCAGAGGCCTGGTGGCACTTCACAACGCTCGTTTCGAGTACCTGGTGCACTGCCGCCACCTTGATGGTGAGAAGGACGAGTTGGAGATGATGCTGACAACACTTGCATTGATTGTTCACATCAAGAATGATCCGGAAATGAACAGCCTCACGGTTTATCAAAGGATGGATTCCTCAAGAAGAGGAAACTTAGCAGATGGCGATCTCTTGCCCAATGTAGAGGTACCTAGTATCAAACTGATCATTCATCACTGCGAGTAAACGGCTCACTTACACAAAAGCCATTCAGCTATCCACGCTCAACGGTCAGGTCATCATGCTTCACGAGTTCCTTGACTCCATTCGCGCGCAGGGCCTGCAAAGCTGCCCAAAGGGAGCGCTGAAACCAAACCAAAGACCAATCCTGATGACTGCAGGCTCTATTACCTGACCCCCGTTTAGGACGGTGCATGTTAAATTCATGCACCGTCTGCAAAAGGAGCTTTGTGGGAAGGTAGGAGCCGAATAGCTTGCACATATGGAGTGGTCACTCACTCTCCTTGCTTTAGGTGGAGTTCTTGTCAGTGTATATAATGGAAGCGCACGCCCAAGATGAATGGCCCCTGGTAATCTTTTTGATTCCTGCTGGTCACGTGGGAGTGTATACCTTACCTTCCCATTATCGCATGACAGGGCCAGCGAGTATGCGTGGACCAGCACAAGACCATGGAGGAGAGACTTAAGATTGCCAACGAGTTTGTTGGGCAATTCTCGTACCAAGTTCCTACCCTGGTGGACACAATGTCCAACATGTTCAATGAGAAGTATGCAACCATCTAACTCACCAAATGGAGTTCATCAAAATTAATACCCTTCGCTTTAGGTTTGCCGCATGGCCGGAGCGTTACTTTATCATTGAGCAGGATGCAGATGGTCAGTACCGCTGCAGCCATGTTGGTATGCCCACCACGGAGTTTGGATTCGACAGAGACGCCCTAGAAGCATGGCTCAAGGATAGAGTAAATTCTCTGGAGCGTCTCACTCAGCCTCTTGAGTCTAGCTGGTGGCAGGTTCGCTCTATCCTCAAGTTTGTCTGTTTGTCTCACACGTATCCTAAATTTCCTTCTGAGCGATTGCAGGGATGAACACGACGGCAGGGGAGAGTACGACCCGTATACGAACAACGTGCTATGAAGGCGGCTTCTTGAAACGCGCCTCTTCGCGAGGCGTGGAGGGCAGCCTGACGCGTAACTAAGTTGTTCATGCACGAGCGGCACTCTCCTTCCTCTCGCCCAATGATTCTCCCGCATATTTCAAATTCTTTTAGGAATGAACAAAATGTGATTAAGGGAATCTGAAAAAATCTCAAGAAGCTCATCGACCAGGTGATGATCACCAAGCTTGTATTGCTTTAGGCTGTTGGTCTACCCTTTCTTTGTTGCCTTAGAGAGCAGGAAAAGAAGAAGAGAGTACACTGTGAAAAAGAGAGGACAAAGGGGGACCATGCACGGTGGAGACTCGAACGCGGGTTTCTTTCTCGAGCAGTGCTGTGCCGACTTAACCCAGCTCGTGAGGTGCCTAACGTTTCGTTCTTTTCTTTCGGTCTCTTTCGTTCTTTTTTTTTGGCCACTTGTTCCATTTTAGTCTTATTCAAAGCAAAATTTCAAAATAGACACGATTTTAAAATTGAAATCCAGTGGTTTGTATTTTTATTTAAGAATAACATTTATTTTTCATATTCTAATTTTCTTTGCCAACTTCGGGTTTACGCAGGGACACTGTGGGACGGTGCGCGGACCAGCAAACGCGGATACGGGCACGAGACCTCATTCTGTCCACTTCATCGGCGCTTGAGAAAGTGTCCCAGCACGTGAAGGTCAACGATGCTGTTCTTGATGACCGTACATAGTCTCCGTTCCTGCAGGAATGGAAAGGAGGCAGCTGATGTTGATGATAACCTTCATCGCGTGATTGTTCAGAGTTGAGGCGAAGTGTACTGGAGTTGTTGAAGGTGTTCAAGGAAGCGATCACTTCAGCCAGTGTTTTGTTCAGTCATGTGCAGAGTACGTTCACTGCGAACCTGACTTGAAGATTCCACATTGATCAAATTCATCTGCACCAAGCAGGACTGGAACAGGCTGGCAAGGTAGTGTCAGGGCAGGTAAAAAGAGTTGCTCAACTTCCACCACCAGAAGTAGGGTACTCTGCAGGACTGTCGTCGCCACGAGCGCCCCTCCCATTATCTCCATTGACCTCACCACGGCCCGTTACCTCAATTCCTTCACCGCGGCCAGTCCACCCAATACGATCCTTCTCACAATCCTCACTCTCCCCTCGCCAAGTGATTCATGCTCCTTCAGCGCTTCCGACTTCGCCACGTACACCTATCAGCCCCAGAAACGTTTCGCCCTCGCCACGAGAGCAAGTCTCTCCAACGCTCCCCACTTCGCCACGCACTGCGACCAGCCCCAGATATGTTCCGCCCTTGTCACGAGAGAAATCCTCTCCATCACTTCCAACTTCACCGCGTACAGCGATCAGCCCCAGATATGTTCCGCCCTCGCCGCGAGAGCAAGTCTCTCCTATGCCGCTTCCAACTTCGCCACGTACAGCGACCAGCCCCAGAAACGTTCCGCCCTTGTCACGAGAGACCTCCTCTCCATCGCTGCCAACTTCGCCGCGCACAGCGATCAGCCCCAGATATGTACCGCCCTCGCCACGAGAGCAAGTCTCTGCTCCGTTGTCATCCGCAGGGCCTTCGCAACAGATATGGGCTCCGGAAGACCGCGTTACTTGCCTTCGTGCAATGGAAGGAGTAAAGAAGATCATGCGCGTGCTCGAACTCTTGGCTTCTCCTGATCCTCGATCTCACTCAAAGGTTTTTCTATTCGACATTCCTTATTGACTGACAGAGAAGACTCACGAATGAGTTACGAAAATAGGAGATTGCAGAGCTAACTCGCAATGGACTTGTCGACTTGACATTCGTGGGCGATAAAGCGCATTCATTGGGCTTAGCCCTTCCCGCTGCTACCCTCAAGGCTTCTTCGATCCAACTAATGGAGCTCATTCGTCAAACGTACGTTCATCTGCAAACGAAGATGAAGTGAAGCTGGCGATTCACGACGTTTTCTAAACACAGACTATTGGATAAATACCAACCTGACGAGGGAGCAAGGCTAGGGAAGGACCTTGCGCTGTCTGTGCGAGCAATCATGTTCTCGCGACACTTTACTGGAGCCGTCAGCTATGCCACAGCAACTCATCCCACATCGCCAACAGCAGAATGCACCGATGTAAATCGTAACAAGAACCTTGACAAGGGCAAGGACAAGATTGATTATGCAGATGATGTGGTACAGCCCTCGATGCAAGAGATCCAGTGCGCGTCTTCTGCTTCAAACGTACCAAGTAGCACAACATCGGACAAGAACCCCCTTGAAGACTCCTACCAAGCTCTGGAGACATTGATGCAAAGGAGGAAGCTCAAATTCGAAGATGAAATGAAAACCAATGAACAGAAACCTAAAGGTAATCCACCTCTTGCATTTGAATAGCTGCGGACTGACTGTTCTTCCTCTGCAGAAGTTGAACCTGAAAGAACTCGTGCGCAAACGATTAGTGTCGAAAGGCCCAGCGTGATGCGGAAGGAACTCTCAGTTCCAAACATGTCGATTTCCTCGATATCTACGGAAAAGACAAACGAGCCCGCAGATGCCAAAGCAACACGAAGCGAGGGTAGAATGACAATCAACATTGGTGCTGTGGACATGAAGCGCGGCAACCTTCGATCGTCCCTGTCGATGCCTGATCGTATGCCACCTCTGTCTTCTCTGAGTTCCTCGTTTAGGGATCCGGTCACCAGTGCCAGCGATGAGCGCGTGATGGGGAAACTATTGTCACCGCGCAAACCCGTGCTCCTTACGGGCTATCTTGATTCGACCCGTTTCCAGATCGGTGGCAATCTTCAAGTTCGTTTGGTCATCAACAACATGCACAAACGTCAAGGTTCGACGTTTTCTTTCTGTCCTCGTGACGCAGTACTTACTCGAGTTGGATGATGATGCAGTGAAAGGAGTAGTCATGAAGCTTTTCAAGCACACAGCCAGCTTCAGCTTCAAGCAGAACAAAGCCGGGGAGAGCTTGCGCAAAGTCGTGGCCAAGCATGAAGTCAAGATAGCGAAGGACGTCAGACGACCGGAAGGATTCCCTGTACTGCAGAGCAAGCAGTGGACCGGTGTGGTCGAGTTCAGCATTCCTGCGGGACTGCCGCCCTCGGTGGTCGCAGACGCGCATTCCACGTACGAGATAGTCTACACGGCCAAGATCGAGCTCAAGCCAAAGAGCTGCTCCATTTCCCTTGGCCCGTTCACCCTCTTTGAGAGTTAGACCTCATGGCCAGCAGCATGTGGTCACCCTAAGGCCCCTAACCCCTGTTCATCACATATTCTGCAAGCTAATTTTCAACAACTTACTTGATGGCGAGGGGAGACGTGAGAGGAAGAAGTACACATGATTACATCAGAGCTCAATCAACCAGATGTGAGTACCATGCCTTGTTCATGGTGCATAAGACCCGTATTGTCTTGGTCCCGCTCCTTTAGTAACTTGCAATTCGCACTTGGCCCTTTGTTATTTCATGTACATCATGCGACACAGTGAAGCAGTACTTGGGTTTTTACTTCGTTTATCACTCGAACATTGTTTGGGGCATACCGTCACAACAGCGATGAACGAAACAAAGAGGCTAGAGCTAGTGAAGCACAAGGCACCTCGTGATGTTGGCAAGGTCCTGCTTTACCTCGATGCATTGCCTCTTGGGACGGAAAAGCTCTGCCACCTGCATGGATCTGATCTTAGTGTGGAGCAAAGCTTTCCTATTGAAGAAGGGTGGGCCACCTGTTCGGCCTGCCCTATTCCAACTTCCAGAAGCAGATAGGCGCCAGGTGCCATGAGACGATCAAGCTTTTTCGACTCAGCTAGATGTCTACATGAGCCACTCATATCAGTTGAGACCAAGTTCTCTTGGGAACAAAGAAGAATACCGGTAGACTTGCATCCCATCTTCTCCACCATCTAGTGCGCTTACAGGTTCAAAACTGGAGAACATATGGAAGTTGTTTCAGCTACTGCTATATTATGGACACAAGTGCACATTCTCCGTACTTGCGAACGTCATGGTCCAGGTGATCAATGTGCGAGCGCGGAATGTACGGTGGATTGCTCACAACCAGATCAAATGGTCCATCCTTTTCTTCCACTTCACTCAGCCAGTCACTGCAAAGAAGCTTAATTATGCTCTCTAATACGAGATTCTGTAATAGTAAAAAGAACCTTTCGATCAATCTTGCTCGGTCCAAGAGTCCCATCCTATGAGCATTGAGGCGTGCCACTTGCAGCGCTTGCAAGCTTCTGTCAACGCCAACCCCATGGGCTTCCTTGAACTCAGAAAGTAAACTTAACAAGATGCAGCCAGATCCTTGTTCATAGGTTAACATTTCTGCTAATGGCTCTTTCATTGCTTCATAGGTACCTGTGCCGAGGTCGAGAATGCGCTGTGGCTGCTCTTTCTTCTTATACAGCGAGACTGCCGCTTCTATCAGCTAAAATGATGAAGCATCTTTAACATTCACGAGACACATGGAGGATGAAGAGTCAAGAATACCGTTTCTGTATCGGGACGCGGGATGAGGGTGGCTGGCGAGACGGCAAAGTCAAACCCCCAGAACTGCCTCTTACCCACTATGTATGCCGTTGGTTCTCCGTGTTTCCTTCGCTCCATACAACTGCAGAAAATGTCAGTCTATCCACTGCATGTGGAGTGAAGAAGATGAACTTCCATACACAGTACCTTTTGAACAGAGCTTCGACGGCATCAGGCGTAGTAGATGAGCAAGCATGATCGTATAGAAGCTGGCTCTCCAGCCGCGCAACACTACGTCCCTGTCAATACATGTGTGTTAGTCGTTTCCTGCATGATCACTTGTGAGTCTGATTGACGATAGGGCGCACGATGAATGTGGATTCGTTCTCATGGGTGCTTGCATACAAGGATGGTCGCGCATGTCTCAGCTCCTGCGCTCCCCAACTGACAAGCTGCTCCTGTTGCTTCCCTCTTCCTCCTGCCCGCCACACGCGTAGTACAGCAAATGAACGCATTCATCAGAAAAATACAAGTTTGCTCAAAAATGCAGAATTCTTTCCGAAATTTTTTGAATCAAAAATGAAAGTAGACAAGAAATTAATTATATTTTAAATTCCTTCGCTACCTGCACGTGAGGCCGTCGTAAATGAAAGACGCCCAAAGCGCAAGCCAGCGGCAGGCCGGCTACCAGTGGCCGGCACAATGGCAGGACCCCACCTCCGCATGGCACAGTCAAGTCGTACGACAATTTCTCTTTTTTTCTCTCGGCACTCAGAAAGAAAATTATTTTCTCTCAGCGTGTAAAAGAAAAGGAGAGGAAATTCTCGCAATTTATAAGGAACATTTCCTTTTAAAGATACAAGCATGTATTTTGAAGATTATTTTTTTTTTTGATCTTACCAGGCTGCTGAGGGATGGAGGACCAGGAGGTCTTCAGGATTCAGCAGGAGGACGCGTCCAGGTCACCTCCGCTAAGTCAGAACAGCGGCCGGTTGGCATACGTTCTGGAGTTGCTCCAGGTGCGCTCATCCCCTCTTCTTCCTCTCAAAAATCTCCAAAAAAGCTGGTTTTGACGGCATGGCGGTGTATGGGGGAGCACAGGATGTAGTGGCGGAGGCTCCCACACTCTCCTTGGAAGCGGTGAGGAAGCTACACTTGGCGGTGGAACGACTGCAGAAGGCTGCAGCTCTTGATCTTGAAGGAGGGTTTCCGGATCTTTGTAGCGACAGCGATCTCAGCAGATCTCTCATCTCGTCGACCACTTCACTCGTGGACAGTGACTCTGACACTTCTCCTACACAGCCGTCACCCTTCTGGGAGGATGACGGAGACCGCCTGCAGCTGCTCTTTGCCAAGGGTGAGGCACGAGTGGCAGGAAACATGGTGATACGATCGAGTGTGAAGGAAGTCGAGTTACCAACAAGGCAGACTGCGAGGTTGAGAGAGCGGTGGAACCAAGAGGTAGAAAAGCTCAAGATCCACATTATGTCCGATACGAGTGAGTCGGAAGGAGAGGGCGGCAGGATGATGGAGGACCTCATCGGTTCGAGTCGCTCGGGGACCAATTCAGAGGAGGACGAAGAAGATGACGACGAGTGGGATCGGACAGGGCGACGGTTGCGAAGCCAAAACGTGGTACGCAAGGGACGATCCAACTCGATGGTGTTGGCCTATCGGAGCCGAGTGGAGATCGAGATCATCGAGAGCGAGGAGGTGTACATCGCCACTCTTCGGCTATTACATGGAGTATGATTCCACCTTGCCCCTCTTCTGTGCAAGGCTGACTGCTTACCCTCTTGATGTTACTGCAGCACTACATTGTGCCGCTCATTGACACCGCTACATCACACTCGCTATGGAGAGATAATCAAGATAGAGACACCATCAACGCGCTAAGTGTCAACTTGCGGAACTTGATTGGTATGGCACTGGAGAGCCAGCGTGAGGTAGATTGTGTTCACCTAAGGCTAACACGCGCTCTTCTTGGCAGGAATTAATTCTCGCTTACTGGACAGGCTGATCATACGGCAATCGACTCCTCGCCACAAGAGATCACCCGAGGATGGAGTAGGCAAGATCTTTTTAGAACTGGTACGACTGGACATCACCGTGTACCTCCTCATCGAGAGCTGATGCAATGGATGGATGAGTACAGGCACCAGAAATGATTGCTTATGGGGACTATCACTACCGCCACAAGGAGACCATGGACTGCTTGGAGCAGCTCATGAACCATCTGCCTATTGCAGAACTTGTAGCGGTACAAGCATTCTCCATTCCTCTCTTGACACCTTCTTCGTGGGTAGGTAGAATACTTATTGACCTGACTGCAGCTCACACGAGAGAGCCTGGCTAAGCGAAGAGCTCACACTGATGCCAATTGTGATATGTGGAACATGCTCATCACTCCGGTGCAGCGAATACCCCGATATCAGCTCCTTCTCCAGGTATGCATCAAGCAGAGCCTTTCTTAATGATGGTGTGCATTGCTCAATGTCATTCCCTACCTTTCCGTGCAGGAACTGCTTAAGTACACACCTGGTGGGGATCAAGATGCCGTGCATATCAAGGAGGCACTGACGAAGCTGAAGAGTATAGCTGTGCGTTTGCTTCAACTTCCTCCTTTTGTGCTAGTCTGACTTTGTCACGTTCAACAGGAGGAGATCGATAGCGCTGCGGGGGACACGCGGAAGAAGCTCAGAGAGATTCAAGAATCCATCTCGGGCGACGTGATGGTAGGAATCCACTACTCTTGTATGCTCATTGGGGAGCTGATGATGGTGATGCAGAACCTTATGGACACGTATCGTGAGTTTGTCATGGAGGGTCCTCTCGTAGCGACCATTGAACATCCTCGAAGTCGTGAGTATCACTTCTTCCTGTTCTCCGATCTCCTGCTCTACACCACCAAGAAGAAGCTGGCCATAGTCAATCCTCTCATGGCCAAACGACCTCAATTCAGCTACAAGGGCTTCTTCATCCTCAACAACCTTGCTTACGTTGATCTACCCGATCAACCAGGTTTGGTGATTCATCGTCCATTCCCACATGCTTGGATGTTGATCATAGTTTCCCTTCACTTCCAGACAAGCAGATCGCACATGCATTCGGGCTGGTGTGCTTGGACAGCGATGGTAATGGCATGTGCAAGCAAATCGTACTCATGGCCAAGACGAGCGAAGAGAAGCAAGCGTGGATAAAGCATCTCGCCCAGTTCATCCCTCTTTGGGAGGAGCCACCGTCGGATCTGCGCTCACCCAACTCAGACCAGCCTAACACTATAACCAAGCGGAAGCCGACAGGAATGATCAACCGTGAAGAATCCGCGTGTACGTTTCTGTGCTGCTGTACGCCCCAGCCGACTTTGTTGACAAATGTTCTTCGTCCAGATGGCGATGTTACGATGAAGTACAAGTCACTGAATGTACAGGGTTTCATGAACAAGCGAGGCGAGCTCAACAAGGCGTGGAAACGACGATACTTTCGGTTACTTCGGGGCCAGCTACTTTACTTTGAGGGCCCTGTTGTATATACTCCCACTTGTGTGTGCTCGTGTGTGATGATGTGCGATGGGGTGTGTGATGATGTGCGTGATGGGGTGTGTGTGATGATGTGCGTCATGGTGTGTGGGATGATTGGGCGTGTGTGATCGTGTGATGAGGTGCACGATGGTGTGTGGTAGTGCATTGCTGACGTGGCGTCATTGATTCTCTCACACACATCACAAAATAGATGGCCAAGTTGCTAGGAAGGATCCAATTGAGTAACTTTACACTCCATCCAAGCTACGACATGAAGTCGAAGTTGCCCTTCTGCATGAAGCTCCAGCCTGCTTCCAAAGGTTACATATTTCTCCATTTTTCTTCTCGTGGCTTATTCCATCGGCATATAGCTGCGGGAGCTCGGAGCTATTTCTTGGAGCCGGAGACCGTCCAGCAACTCTACCACTGGGTTCGTGCGTTGCGGCGCTTCGTGGCTCAAGTTGATGTTAAGGTACGTGTGTCGCGCCCGTAGTTCCTGCCCAGTGATTGACGGCAAAATTCGTGCATTTCAGATACGAGAGTGGCAACGGGAGGTCAGGGACCCCTCTCTCCTCAAGCAGTCGTGACGATGAAGGGAGGACATTGATTGAGAGTCTGTACAACCACGCTCTTTCATGTTTTTTCTTACAATGTCTCAGTACATTACGACACTTGAACGATAAGATACATTCAACGGGATAGTCTGGGATGATGGTGAGTTGGCCCTCGACATCGACAGTGAGCTGATGGAAGACGATCCCGTCGGACTTGGCACTCGGCGAAGAGCCTTTGCGTCCACCTTGCCGATCGGCAGGCCGCGAGGAGGGCGTCAGCTCCTCGTCGCTTCGCTTGAGGCGCGCTCGCTTGTTCTGGAACCAGATGGTGACG
>CDEZ01021193.1:0-14474 GCA_000826365.1 Acanthamoeba royreba
TGGAGCACACTACGATTGTGTTCAATACCTTCGTTCTCTGCCAAGTCGTCAACGAAATCAACTCACGTAAGATCGACCATCATCTCAACGTCTTCTCAGGAATTCTGAGCAATCAGGTTTTCCTTGGCATTATTACCTTCACTCTCCTCTTCCAATACGCCATCATCGAATTCGGTGGTTCCTTCACTTCCACCACGTCTCTGACTACGGGTACGAAAAAAGCACTGTGAACACTCGCTGGTGTTACGGCTGAACCATTTATTATTTTTAGACCATTGGCTCAAGTGCGCCGGCATTGCGCTGTTGGGCTTACCCGTGGGGTTATTTATCCGTCTACTCTCCAGGCCTTTCATCAAGACGGATCCCATTACAAAGCAGACGTGCGATCTTTCTCCGCCCCTTTTGATTGTCGGTGTTTGTTTTTAACAACAATCTGTCGGCTCAACAATCAGAATTGAGGTGGATCCTGCCATTGTCAAGTTGATGTGGCAGAAGGTTAAGGTGGCTTCGGTTCACATGGAAATCAAGGAAGACGTGGAGAAAAGGCGTGCCATGAAGTTCAAGGGTGCGCATGCCTCGTGGTGAAGTTTACAATCAACTTTTGCTAATTGGCTGCTGGTGTTTGGTTGGTAAAGACATCGTACAGCGCCAGATCGAACTCAACCGCATCCTCAAAGAGTCCAAATACGAAGACCACGACAAAGGCAAAGGAAAGAGCAAGGATGAATCGAAAAAGGGGAAGTAACTGGGAGCAGCTGTGTGATTTAGACGGAACAAAAAGTTTGGGGCACTTTTTTTTCTATTCGTGCTCTTCGTCTGAGTCCTCCTCCGGTATAATCAGAGCTGCCTCTTCCTCGTTCATGTTGGTTGCCTGATCAGCAAGAGGTTTGCTGTCTGTGCTCTGCCCTTTCTCCACTCCTGAGACTGTTTTCTGGGTTGTAAGTTCTCTACATCAATGCTGTCTGCTTGGCCAGTAGGTACCCTCCCCGATTTCCTCCATCCGCTGTTCGTGGTATTTACAAAATGGGATGGCCTTCGTCTTAAGAACGGGGATGCTGCACTTCTTGTTCTTCCTCCCCGCATCTACGAATTGACACCACGTGAAAGGTGACTGCGGATCAAGCGGTGCATGATGCTGTGATACAAACATGTCAGTTCGTGCGCCCGATGCTGGCGGGGGTTTCGCTATCGGACCCAGCAATATTTGAATCCCGTGAGAGCCTTGCTTTTACAGGGCCTTTTCCGCACCACCGCAACACACAAACCGGAATCGCCATCAACGGCAAACAGGGATTCCTCCAGAGGGGCTGGATGGGTATGGCGGTAAGTAGATGAGGAAGCAGCTGCTGGCAAAACATACTGGCTTGGTCTTTCTTAAGCTTTGCGCGCTTCCTGGCGGGCTCAGTGTCCGAGGCTTGTTCACTGTCACTTGTGCACTTACTTGCATTCTGTTCGCCGTCACTGTTATCCTCGTCACCGCTATCGGTGTCGGTACCGGATTCGGTGGCCTCCCACCCCTCATACTGTGAGAGGCGGTCGAGGATAAAACTAACATAAAAGCAAACCCGAAGCAGTGAGAGGGCGACGCACTGCCACCAACAGTCCCAGCGAATGCCTACCTTCGCTCTTTTGACATACGGCGAATGGTTTGCCGTGCACGCATAAGACTTGCGGCAAGGCTTGCGTTCTCCTGTAAAGTAAGTTGCTCAAGTATGGTTTCTGTTGGTTTTCGCGAGCATACATACCGCCTCCAGTTGGGCATAGCGCTGCTGAGCAGCTTGCTCCTTTTCCGTGTCCATGGTTGTGGCAATAGTCAAAATATTTTTTCTTCGTTCATTTCTTTTAATTTCACAAGAGAAACACTGGCAAAGATAAACTCCTGACATGTCTACAAACTTAAGGGAGCAGTATGGTTGAAAAATAAAAAAAAGGACTCCGCAAGGTCCGCGCCACATCGGCGCTTGAAGAATGTTCTCAGAGGAGGCGTCAGTGCAAAAATTTGATCTATTTGAACTTTTCACTTGTTAACAGGTTGACACTTGGCTTGTGTGGCTGTTGTAGGTGGGTTGGAATGGGATTCAGACTGTTGAGTTGATGAGTGAAAAGGATGATTTGTCTTGAAAGCTATTTTACTCATGTTTCAGTTGCTTGTTCTTTAATTATCCAAGGTAGGTCAATATGCTGCTTTAGAGTTGGAAAGGGAAGAAAATGAGAAAATGAGCAAAGAAGCAAAAAAGTTTTTAAAATTGAAGGTGTTTTGGCATGGAAGTAAGAAGATGGAAGAAGATGATGTGAATGATGGAAAGATTAATTGAAAAGAAATGCTGGTAAAGGCTGATGGCTGAAGTAATAAGGAAAAAGATGATCAACTTGCTTTTAGAAGTATGCTTAAAGAGGTTGATGAGAATATGGGGATTGTTGAAATTGTGAAAGAGATTGAATTGAAAAAGAAATGTGCCTTATGCACATGTTAATACATGATGGCAGAAGTTTTGTAGTGCAGGCAATTCAAGATATTGGCTTCTCCACCACTTCAGTTCCATTTGATATTGCAGTTTTGTTTGTGATTGTAGTTGCATTAAATATTGACTTAGTTGAATCTGCTTAGTCATTTTTAAAGTGATCATGTACTTGTTGAAGCAATGTAGCCTTACAAGCCAGTGTTAGGTGACAGAGTAAAACAAACAATTAAGAGTTATTGAGTTCAGAAATGTAAGTGTTACAAAAATTCAGGTGGGCGCATGCAGCTCATCACTTTGTTGACTTGTAGTGATAATTGATCATTTGAAGATGTATTGCAGAGAGCATAAGCTTGTATGGCAATAAGGATCGAAGAAGAAAAAAAAACAAAAAAAAAGAAAAGTGGATGAGATCTGATGATGTGGTGAAAGCAATTGTTGTGATCTCATTGAAGTGCCATAGAGTTGATGAGTATGTTGAATCACATAACAGGGCACCAAGTTTTTTGTTCATCACCTCCTGAAGATGCCTCTTGCAAAATTCATTTGCAAGGTCAATCAATATCAGAACAATCTATATGAAATAAAAACAGAACTACATCATACCATGTTCTCTATTTCTTAAATGCAGCTTGATCCCTATGTAGTATTCCATATTAGTTAGAAATAACAATATTCAGAAAGATACTACTTACTTATGAGAAAGTGAGGCTTGAGCTTTGATGATATCACAGCAAAACTGAAATGAACATCCACCAAATCACTTACACAATTCTGAACACCTTTAATATAGTGATTGGAGTCATGGTTGGAGATAACATCATCATTAAATACCTCTTGCACAATGGAATGCATTGTCACATCACTATCAGCTGTGATTGAGGTCATTTTTAGACCTTTCATCTATTGGAAGACATACATATATGGAGGATGTTACAAATCAAGAATATGAAAGACCTTTAATTAATTAACACCCCTCTTGTGCCATTACCCTGTGATGTAAATGAATTACTCTTGTACATACAGAAAGGGTGCTGAAGTGCTTCAGATGCTGTATGTTTGAGCAGATGTGCATGACATAAAAAGATCCTTATGAAGAAAAACGCGTTGATCGCGTTTGTTTTGCGATAAACGCGATTAATTGCGACAAACGCGATAAACGCGTTTATCGCGACGAAAACCCAATGAAACAAGTGAGAAAACTGACCACCTGCTTCTACGGCACACAATCGGCTTTGGGATCACGTGCCCAAAGAAGAGGTGCACGTGGTGATGCAAGAATGAAGGCCGTAGCGTGGTTTGTTGGCCAGATCGGTGAGTTGCAAAGTTTGGTCGCGATATTCGCGATAAACGTGAACGTGTTTATTGCGTGTGCATCGCGTTTATTGAATTCCGCACGCGTTTATCCACGTTTATCCTTATCGCAAAAAGAACCCATGCTCAATGTATGGTTCTCTTACTGACTTTGGAATTTATGAATGCAATGAAGGTATGTGCAATCTTGTGTTGTCTTAGCTTTGCAACTCATTTGTTTGTTTGTAGGACATACGTGCAGCATAATACTAAACTGAAGGCTCATTACCATGTGTGCAGAAAGAAAGCTTTTCAAGCATATTGCAATCACTGAGACCAAATCCTCTTTCTCCTTCACAGCCTGCTTGCAGACTCATTGCTTTGCCCTTCTATTTTGCCCATATTCTCATTGGTAAGCCTTTCATTTCTCATTAACCTTCTGCACATCTACCAGAGTGAAGTTGAGCAGATGCTCTTGTTTCTTCACCTGCTTCTCCATACTTACTGCTTTCATCCTCCTCCTCTCCTCACTCTCTTGGTGCTGTTCTGCCTACCTTCATTTTCACACAACTACTGAACAACAACGCCAAAGTCCCTTTCATGAAAAGAGTTTTGCCCACATAATTCTTTACATTGCTCATGTTTAGCTGTGGCTTGGAACATGCGAAAATCGCAATGATCGCGTGAAAACGCGTTACTCGCGTTTTTTGCATTTTCGAAATGCGTTTTTCGCGTTCTGTCCAGTTGTTCAAAATTGTCAAATTGCGTTAATCGCGAGAAACGCGAAAATTGCGTTAGAGCATGGGTTCTGTTTTCGTTCAACGCGTTTATCGCAAAAAGAACCCATGCTCTTACTCGCGATAATCGCGATAATCGCGTTTTCGAAACGCGAAAATTGCGTTACTCGCGATAATCGCGTTTATCGCGATCATCGCGTTTCGAACTCGCGTTAGTTGCGTTTTTCGCTATCATCGCGTTCATTGCGATTTTCGCGTTGCTCGCGTTTTTCGCGATTATTGCATTTTGGACCCATCTTCTTGGCTACATTCTTCAAGCGCCAATGTTGTTGTGCAGACCTTTCAGTGTTCCTTTTTTTTTATTTTTCAACCATACTGCTCCTGTAATTGATAGTTTCTTAGTCAATAAAATCATTTATAATGTTTTATTGAAATGAAAACTATATAAAATAAAAAATCCTTATTGAAATACATGAAATGTATAGCCAAAAACAAAGTTTTTTTGCCTTTAATTGAAGGAAACAGTGGCTTTTTTGGTTTTTTCTGATTGGTTGGTCCATCGCATTCTTGTATGTCTAAATTGTTTGAAGAAGCCAATTGCATTAGTGTGCTTTTTTAGAATTAATATATTCTATTGGACTTTCCAGCAATCATATGTCAAAGTGGCAGATCATTAACAATTCTGACTCAAAAAAATGTAGATTTATGAAGATGGGTCCAAAATGCAATAAAGCCATGAACGCAATAAACGCAATAAACACAGCTCGATGTGCCTACTTGCGCGCGTTGTCGCTTCTGTGTGTTGTGTTATGAATGATAGGAACGATACGCGTGGCCGTGTAGACCACACTCAGAAGAGCGAGCCTCAGAGATGCCAGTCGAAAGGGGGAGAAAAGAGAGAGTGTAATTTTCGGAAAGTGACGACACTAAATTCCCGTAAGCACAGGCGGAGATAGGAAAGAGTAGAAAGAGAACGCCAGAGTGGCGTTCACAACTCTGTGCAGACGAGTTCCATGTTCCATTGCGTTCGTTGCGTTTGTTGCGTTTTGGACCCATCTTCTTTGAGGATGGGTCCTAAACTAGTAAAACGCGTAAAACATGTTTCACGCAGAGGAAACGAGAAAAACGAGAAACGTGTTGAACGTGTGAAAAACTCGTGAAACGCGTTTTGAGGATGTGTCTCGCCAACAACGGATCGTACCGCCCTCACGACCGCTTATTCCTAAAGCACAGACCATGTTGAGTATGTACAAAAACAAAAATATTACCGCCAAGTCATGGCATTTTGGGAAAGGAGGCCCGCAAGCCTGTAGCGGACACTTTGTATGTTCAACGCTCACAGCTTTTCAGAAAGCGGGATTTCCACCTGGATGGTAACATTTATTGGTAGATACATGTTCCGCCATAGCTACCCGCAGGACAAACGAACGCGTGTTTGCGTACGGAAATAAATAAACAATTAAATCAAACCTATCAATTCGCGGAGACGCGATTCCACACGCCAGCCACACGAGAGTCCGGATGATAGCGAACCCAAAGGGCGGTGAACGAGAGACCCACAGAAGCAAGGCAGGCCGCGCCAGCGAGAACCACCAGCACTATAGCCCATATGGGCAAGAACGGAACAGAAAGGATGGTCATCTTCTGGCTCCTGTTGCTGAAGTTATTGTTTCGCGTGCTGATGAAGTAGTACGCTCCTAAAAATGAGGACGTTAGGGTTATGCGTGCGAGGTAACAAAGTAAAACATGGTCCGGTACCAGTTTGAGTAGCCCCAACTTTAGTGAGCCCATGGTCTTGGTAGGGACTAGCTGCGTTGAGTTTAGCGCAGTTACGCGGGTCGCGATTGATGTTATTTTGGTTTCCGTTATTCCGAGCCGAGAGCACTGCCAGAGTGTCGCAATCCTTCTGGTTAAGATGCGCCAGGCCTAAACGCATGTTCTCGCCAAAGAAGTGCCGTGAGTCGGAATAGGAGAGAGGGATGTTGTCATCCAGACTCTCCACCTGCTCGGTGCGTCAGCATTGTTACGGAGTACGGAACTGCCTTTTTGGGTGGTGGGAGGGGGCACAAACCTGCACAAGATTCGATCTGTCGGTGCCGTATGTGCCTTCACCATCGTTGTTTTTAGGGTTGTAGTCACTGCCTGTCCACTGGACGTGGATGTGATCGTTGGGACGGACGTTGAGACTGACAGGTACGAAGTCGTACTCTACCGCCGGATAGACCTGCACAATGTTTCCTCGTTTACCTCTGTACATTCCCCCAAAAATAATTAG
Organism: Acanthamoeba royreba; assembly: GCA_000826365.1. Classification (NCBI taxonomy): domain Eukaryota; phylum Discosea; order Longamoebia; family Acanthamoebidae; genus Acanthamoeba; species Acanthamoeba royreba. Next base: position 6,765 of record CDEZ01021193.1, read on the forward strand.
TTGATTGGAATGAGGTTGAACCTCAAGGCAACGAGGCCATCGTACCGCACGTTAAGATTGAAAATTTTGTCCATGGGACCAACGCCCGATGGCCGAGGACGTATCGCGAAAGTGTAACTGCGATCTTGGAATGTCTGAGTGCAAGTTAGCAAATTGTTTCTATTTTAAAACGTGAACATAGAAACGTACCCTGCCTGTTTGCGCGGTATTAAGGGCAAGAGTGAGATTGCGGGCATTGACAACAGCAACATCATCCGTCTCGAATTGAACTAAGAAGAAGAAGAAGAAGAAGAAATTAGGGTGAGAAGAAGCCAGAGTTTTTCGGCCGAAAAGAAAGCAGGCCGCACCGATGGGGTTATTGGCTACTGGAGATTTAGCAAGGCCATTCTGATCCGCAAAAGTGTTCCAGCCATCATAGTCTCCGACAGAGATGTTATAGCGAAGACGGAGGACACAGGATTCATTGGGATCATCTGGAATGGTCCAGTTGTAGGAAGAGGCCCATCCGTTGGGAGTGTTACCAAGATGATTGTCGCGGGACATGGGGGCTTCAAGACAATCGAGATCACCACCGTGCGGGGCGGCTACTTGCCAAGTTCCGTTGTTGGCTCGACAGGATGCCGGATTATTGAAAATAGCGAGAGAACAGTAGCCGCGACCCACTCGGTTTTCAGTGTTGGCCTTGTAGTAGTCGCAGCGTGAAACGTCCGAGGTAAGTACCGCGATGTCCTTCCAGGGAGTCGGGTGCCAGTACGGATAATAGTCGCGCTCCTCTGGGCATTCGAACCCACTCCGCCCACCTCCCGGATTCTGCCGCGTATTTTTGGCAGCATTCCCTGGCCTCTGATCGGCAAGGAACAGTCCCTTATTACGCTCTCTCGCCTTGCAATCCTGATAATACGCGTAGGACTCGTGCATGCCGTACAAGTACGCCTGCTTGCCGTTGTTGTTAAGTGTGTCTTGGGCCATCGCATTGTACGTGTCAGGGTTATCCGGTATTGTTTCTACAAGCATGCGAACAAAATCATAAGTCACAAAGCGAAAACCCTGGGAGGAGAACTATGGTTGCAACGAGAGGAGAGGAAAAGCGCTTTACCAGTTGTAAGGCCGTCGCGGACTTGGGCACCGCATGTATACTGAAGGACAATTTCGCAGTGAACGTTACGCTGTTTGCTGTCGGGGCCGCAACCGTGCTGGTTGGTCCACTCCACCATCAACTGGGAACCCGCGTAGTAGTACATCTTGGGACCCCATGCGTATCCGCCCTTACCGTTGTTCTGTGTTTGTGTAAATGAATTCAGCCCCTTCTCAGATTTCTGAGGGGGTTGAGGTCATACCTGGGTATCACACATGCGGTTGTTGTTTTGGCGATTTACTGATTCCTCATTTAGGCGATTATTGGAACCACGCGGGTTGTGCATGTATACATCGGCCCTTACGCTCCCCGCCAGCAGCACCATCGCTGCTATCATACAGCAAGCTGCCACTTGGCCCCGCATGCTGCCTTGTCGAACTCAATGGCAAATTTGATTTGGGGGTGTGCGTGCAGGGATGTATTATGTGTGGGGTCTGGATTTGAGGCCGTGCCTGCGGTGGTGGCGAGAAATGGAACGAGAAATTGGCGGCGCAGATCCTCCTGATTGGTGGCGGCACGCGATGCACGGACCAATAAGCGGCCAAAGGATCGGCGCGTATTGGTTGGCCGGAAAAAAGGTGAACGTGCCCCTTGGTGTGCCAAACTGCATTCTTCTGGTTTAGGCTTGGTGCAGGTCGGGCAGGCGCGACCACTGCACCGAAAAGTCCATTGGCGAGGAAACAGCATTGGGTGGCGAGCGAGAGGAGTTAGCGTGGCCGTAGAGGAAGTGATACAGAAGCGCACTGTACTGTTCCGTCGTCGTCGTCTCGGGCCACGCGCGCTGCTCTTCCGCACGAGGGTGGCGGGTACTGGCAGCCGTTGTGGAGGTGTGATGATGAGGAAAGCTTGGGGATGAGGATGGCGAGGCAGCAGGCACCCAAGGCAAAGGCGAAGGCCGGCGCCGAGGGCTAGACGAATAGACTCTGCTCTTCTTGGCGAGCGTGCGCTTGGTGCTAGACGACGATTGCACCGTTGCCGCGTGCGCTTGTCGGTCATCTAAGTCTACAGTAAAAGTAGATCAGGATAGTGTGTGATGGTGTGTGATGGTGGGGAGGACGCACCTTCATCAGTTTCGCTACCAAGGTCGTCTCGCTCATCATAGGAACCCGCTGGGGACAAGCGAGGATTGAGGAGCTGACCTAAAAGCGCTTCAATCTGTTCTGGATCAGAACAGAAGTCACGAAGGTACTGCAGCATTTTTATCCCTTTGTTAAGCTTGTGTCTTGCTCCCGGTAATGTATTTAATGCACTGCACGGGTGTGGCGTGAGGCTCTACCAAAATCCATTGCAAACTATGGCTGTACCAGCGAAATCCGTCATGTGTGATCTGGGCGAACAGCATGCCAGTCTTGTGAATGTAATAGAGATCGCCAGAGGCCTTATCAAGAAGGAAGTCGCAGAGGGCGAGGATCTCTTGTTGCAGTATCAGCACAGTACCAGTGGCCCCTAAATCACGAATCGAGCACGCTAGTGGAATTTCAAACGCTCCCATGAACCCATTTGCCTTCTAGAAGACCACGGGCGGAGAGAAACGATTAATTAAGTGCCGCCAGAGCAGTGAGGATCAGAATGCCCAAATACCTTGCTACGGTCCATAAGATAAACCGGAATGGGGACCCACCTAAGTCCCAGGTTCTTAGCCTTTCGTTCGAGCATGGACAAGTAGTCGTCCACCACACAGCCCGTGCACACCAGCCACTGGAACTCTACGTGGAACCACTCATACGGGTTGTATACGCCATCATAAAGCATGTACTGCAATGTAGTTAGTCGCCTAGCAGGTTAACAATAGCAAGAAGAGTAGCAGGGTATCACCAGCCACTCGTAACGGTCGGTTTTGGCCTGTGGGATCTCGATCTTGAGGGTGTGAGGAACATGAGAGGAATCTTTTGTCTCGGCTCTCGTGGCCAAAACAGATGATGAAGGCTCTTGCGCAATGGTTGAGGCACCATAAACCAAAGAGAAATCCACCGTGTTAGATCGCGATGCTGTGCTCGTAGAAGCAGATGCTGTGCAACACCGCAAATTTGGATCATTTGAGCTTTGGGAGCAGTGTTATGCCAGATGAGTGAGATCGCGTACTGCCAGGCAAAGGGGAAATGAGTTCTGTAAGCTGTCGTTTGAGTAGTGAAGTAGACTTAAAGTTGGGCGATAGGGCTGAATCTCCCTTGAGAGGAGAATCTACTTTGCTGGTTATGGCTATTGGTGATTCTTCCTGCAATTTGAGCGTCCTTAGTTCAAACAATTGTGCATAAAAATAAGCACGAACATGAAGGCGAAGGGCAATACCCGTAGACGGTAGTAGTAGTTGCCGTCTTTGAACTGAGGCTTGGTAGCAACGTGCTCAATAAGGCCCACATCGAGCAAGCGCTGGCCGAGCTCCTCGGCCGCACGTCTGCCTTCTACATCCACATGCTTAAGTAACCATTCTACACCATCGGATCCTGTTGATAATTAAGTCAGTGGCACATAAGCAGAGCGTTGCTAAGGAAATCGAATGCTCACCAACAAAGCAACTCTTGTAATTTCTAAACCGCCACCGGCGGTCTCTAATTAAAGGAGTGAGCCCAGCTATAGGGTGCCGCATGAGCGTGGCTATTCTCTCCACCTGGAAGGCAGATAATGGGCGAGTGGTCAGGTATCAAGTACTTGATGACGCTGATGCCACATGTTGAATGTACATCATCCGGTTTAATCTTGGCTGCATGCTCTCGGGCCTCACCGTCTTCCATGTGCGCATACTTGGAGCGCTGCAGATACAGAATTAGTGTAACAAATTGTGCAGGTAGCTGTAAATATATAAAAACGCACTATTTGAATGTTGAGCTTGTGTTCTTTGTCGTCTTTGGAAGCGAGGGATTTGGTGAACGCTAAGAAACTACGCACGGTGCGCTCTTCTATATCTGCCGACTGGATCGGAGCGAGGACATACTTTACCGTGGAATACTTGAGCGTATCGTACATATCGTCGGAATATCCGCATATCAACTGTTGGAAGTACGAGAAGTTATAGAAGTTGAATGTGATAAGAGAATTCACTCAATTGAGAGTCTGTGCCTGGTCAAGATAATTCCACGAGTATTGAGCAGACGCCTTATGCTGAAAGGAGACTCTCATGCTCGCCCACCTGTCTTCTCCAAGGCCCATTAACTGATAGTTGTAAACAAGTCCAACTCCTCCCGCTCTGCAGGGAGAAGGACGATGAACTACAGCCCAGGGGCTCATGGAAAACCCAGAGATATCGAGGTGCTATACCTGATTCGGCGGTCGTCCTTTTTATGATACCTCTTAACGCGGATATTTTGTCCCTCCTTAGCAAACTCGTGGTAGTCATTGCCCATGGAAACGGTATATGCTGATGGCGACGTTGTGCTCTTCTCTGGCACGGTTACGCCGGTCTTTTCCTGTGTGTACAATTTCGCGAAGCGCAGCAATCAGTTAGTAAATGGACAGCGTTTCAGGTGTTAAAGTGGTATGAAAAGGCATACCTTTGGAGCAGGCGGTTTGACTTTAAGAGCATCTTTTTTTGGTTTGGGCGGCACAACTAGCTGGTAGCCCTGGACAAGGCGCTGGGAGACAAGTTCGCGAAGCAGTTCCTCGGTACGGGATCGGTAGGGGCCGGCATCATCGGCGTTGAGGGTGTGATTGCCCTCAGCAAATCGGGTGTTGAGTTCAGAAGGCGTGGGCTTGTAGTCAGTGGTGAGGGGTAGGGAAGCCGGCTCGCACAACGATTTCCAGTTGGGAGCGTATGTGTACTCTTTGTAGCCCACCGTTCTATAAATTGATGTGTGGAAGAGATGTGACCACCGCCTCTTGTTACTACTATATCCCTCAGGGTCAGATTCCAGACCACCGGGGCCCTCGGTCATCAGTGGTTGGAATGGGTTGAGAATTGTCTGTACGTTGCGATTGGGCTCTAATGTCAGCAGCGGGCCACAGCAATTCCAGGGTTTATCTCGTAGAACGTACGTTCGATTTCTTGAACTTGCCTTTGGGTACCGCCTCTCGATACTTGTAGCTTGTTTGATTAGCCGCACCCACGGCCGAACCTGGGTGCGAAGGACGATTTGGGAAGGCCGAACTGACTCCCCGAAGGACTGGACCTGTAACAGGTGAAGGGCTTTCAAAGGAGGTTTCGTTTTAGAGTTCAAAAAAACCCACGACATTTTGTTAGCATGCGCCAATTACGCGTACATGGTAGAAGGGGCTGCGGTAGCTCCTACGCCAGTCATGGTAGCCGAAGTGACAGATGTAATAGCGAGAGCGGATGTCAAGTTACCGGTATTGCCAGGCACACTGACTAAGTATTCAAATAGGCAAAAGCGAGGAAAACGAAGTCTTAAACAGATACGTATCGTGCTTACGGTGAACGAAGGAGTACCAGGAAGGGTTGATCGTCGGTGGTCGTGAGGGAAATACGGTGCGTGGCTACGATGTAACCCTCGATTATTGTCGCGCTTGAAGTCTTGCAGAGTGCCCTGCTCAGACTCATCGTGGGCATGGATTTGCTGAGACTCAGCAATCGCGGGCTCACGATCGGGGAGAAAGGGATCAGCCTGAGAGCCAATGGGCGTTTCCCCAGTCTGTTCCTTGAGTGGAAGGCAAAGAAACCGTTAGTTTACCGCTAAAGAGCGCACTAGTTGACAGCACTACTACATACAAACGGAGGGCCGAGAAGCGAAGACCGATCGAAACCAGCGGTAGTCGTAAGACGCTTGTGTCTGCTGGCAGGAACAAGAGAAGAGTCACCCCCAAGCGAGAGTCTGCCCGACAGAGAGGAGGGCATAGGGGAGTCGTCAACTGAGAACACCGAGCCGTCATAGGAATCGAAGTAAGCGTCGTTGAGTCTATCTCTCTCCTTTCGTGAACTGACCTCTACACCGGCTAGGGTAGCGGGTGCTGATTTGACCGTCACGACGCCAATCTTATGGCCAGCTTTGGCGATCTCTTCCACTGTCAGGCGACGAAAGACGAAATCGGGTTAGGGGTCAAGTGATCGGACATAGGAAACAGAAAAAAAAATATGCGTACGACTATAATGCTGCAGCTGAGGCATGCTACACCGCGCTTCCCAGGCTTGAACTGTTGGTGAGGCGGTTGCGAAGGCGGCACGCGGATTAAAGAAACTTATATAAATCCAGTGTGGAATGTTGAATCCCGCTTTGCCTACTCCAGGTCCATTGTCTCCTTGCTGTGACCCTCTGCACTCAAACAGCGGCACCTGCACCAGCGGAATTAACTGGAACTATACAGAAAAGGCACAACACTGTGTAACATGACACTACTGAACGCACCATATGAAGGGGAGGTTTGGAAAGGCATATGAGGTCGCAACCAATGCCGTGGTCTATAATCTTTTGCTTGGTCATCTGCATCATCTTGGCACAGACTTCAAAATGGCCCGTTCCCCCGGAGATCACGACAACGCCCTGTCCGGTTTGTCTGAGGTCCCGGTCGATATAATCCTACCGGGCACCGGCTATGGTTACTGTATGAAGGTCGTCAGCAGTTTGACCGGATTGTACCTTGTCGAGATCCAGTAGAGCGAGGTTGATGGCCTCGAGCAGATTGCCTTTTCTGGCTGTGCTGTTGAAAACGACCTGCTGTCCAGTAGCGTGCGGATCCCATTGGAGAACTTGAGGATAGCGAACGAACTCTCGTTTCAACTGCAGTATGACCGATTCCCAATCTGACTTCTTTTCATCCAACAAGAGCACCTATATTGGCTTGATCAGATCAGGCAAAAACAACAATGACATGGACGGTTCGGCACCTTGTAGTAGTCACGGTACTTAAGCCCATCAGGATCCGTCTGTAGCTCGGCATACGAATTACCATGTTCCAACTTGGGGTCCCTTGGTAAAGTTGGTGAGCACGCTTGTGGCCACAGCCAACCATAAGAAAGGATCGGAATTACTCAAGATGATAGAGGCGAGAGAAGAGAACAAGGCAGAGCGTATGATTGGTGGAGGAAGCCTTCCACTTAGAGAACATAGTTCGGAGGAAGTGATTGACTTTTTCGAAATAGAGCTCTCCGTCCTCAGCAAATTCCCACATCTCAGCACTCATCTGAATCAATAGGTAGAACTTGGCTGATCTCGAACGGAACACAAACTTGGTCTCTCGTGTCACAAATCCACTGCGGACTGTTTTTCCTTTGCGTAACAGCTCTGACACAGTCGCCTGGCGGTAATACGCATTCCAAATGTTGTTAGGACCGTCCGATACGCCCGACACCTTCACAATTGAAATGAGAAGAGGGTGCAAGAGAGCAACCAACCCGTATGCAGGAAAAGGAGATGGGTTTTTGTATGTAAATGGGCGACCCGATTAGCGAGAGTTGCAGCCGCCACATATCTGACCGGCTCACGTACTGGTCCCTGAACACGACTTCAACAAAGTCCACCTACAGCACAGAGATCGTACATTGTCGTGAGTTTCCTTCGCCATGGGAAAACGGCTGCGAAATGCATTGCACGTGCCTGAGGAGCCGTCTCAGGCGTGAGGGTTTCGACCGCTATGGGCTGCCGCTGCGTGAACCCAAAGAGATCGGCTATCTTATTGCTCAAGCTTAT
>CDEZ01021206.1:0-13570 GCA_000826365.1 Acanthamoeba royreba
TCGTCCTCCGAGTTGAGCTCGTCGGCCTTCTGCTCCATGTACCAGCTTACCAGGTCCTCTCGCTTCAACACTGCTGCTGCATATGAGATCATCAGTTTGCTCGTTTCAGTTGATAACTGCCGAATGAAGACGCACCACTGTCCTCTTCTTCGGAAGATTCCTGATCTCGAAGATAGGACACCAACATGTTCGAAATGCGTTTGTAGTCCTCGTAGCTAACGACCAACGCTTCCTCGGCATCGTTCTCATCTGCACCCTGTTTTCTCGAACTTGGGGTTCCCTTTGAAGCGGGACCATTTGATAGAACCGTGGTGGTCTTGGCGCTAGGCTTGTCGGTTTGAGCGGATCCCGGCTCGTTGCTATGTGAAGGAATATCGTCGAGCACGATCTTCTCGGTGTCGACATGGATGAGGGATTTCTTGAGCAACCTTGCCGCCTCCTCCACGTAGGCGGGCCTGACCTGAAGTGCGTGTACGTTAGTGTTGTGACTAGCTGCGCAAACAAAGCAGTCGGTACTTCATCATCGCAATGCAGGCGCGCACGAGCTTCAGATAGACGGATCATGGATTCCAGCTGACGCACGGTCATGCGGTAAGCTGATTTACCACCAGCACCTACATCATTCTCACGTAGCCTTCGGTAATGATGAACTAATAGCTCCATGGACTCCTCGCTTATCTATAAGCGAAATGAGTCCCTGTGTCGACCATAGCACCGAGGGACAGTGCGTACCCGAGGCTTGAATAACCGAGAATAGCGGATATATCTCTGAAGCTGTTCTTTAGTGTAGATAGGTTTCAGTGCTTGGTCTCTCTTCTGGTGCACTGATATGATGTGCCTAAAACAAGAATCAGTGATAGGAACTGGCATGTATTGGGGTCGGTGCTCATACTTGGCGATGTTGAAATCAGTCTCTTCGTCGCACTCGTCAAGCACAATGAAGAAAAGATCGAATCGTGACATGATGGGTGCCGACATGTACAAGTTGGCCCGCAAGCTCTTCGACTTATCATACCGGCCTCCAATCGGATTAGCAGCGGCCAGGATAGACGTTCGCGCGTTGAGTGTTGCTTGAATACCGGCCTTCGCTGTTAATTATCAAAGGAGTTCGTTAGCAAATGCATGCTTAGCAAATGTCCATGGGCACGGTACCCAACGAAATCGTTTGCTGTTCCATAGCTTCGTGAATGGCAACTTGGTCCCTCACATCCATCTTATCAAACTCATCTATACAACAGATACCCTGCAGTAGGACAGGTGAGCTTCATTTAAGGCGAAAGCTAAAGCGCGACCAAGAAGCGCACATTATCGGCAAGCATGAGTGCTCCAGCTTCAATCGCAAACTCGCCGGTGTCGGGATCCTTTGCAACGCAAGCCGTGAGACCGGCAGCGGAAGAGGCTTTGCCCGATGTATAAATACCTCTCGGCATGAGAGACGAGACGTATCTGTCAGTGTGTTGTGAGCACAGAGTATCTTTGTTGTATAGGCCGAACGTACTTGAGAAACTGGCTCTTAGACGTAGAAGGGTCGCCAACAATACACACGTTGATATCACCTCTCAATTTGATACCCTCGAGTGTACTCTTATGGACTCCGCCAAAGAGCATAAGCAAAATGCCTCTCTTAACTTCGTCGTGGCCTGTAGGAAAGGAAAAAATCAACAGGTAAGCAAGTTGAATGATGCCCATTTCCAGCGATAGCAAGATACGGTACCGAATACGCTGGGAGCAATGCTGCGTACAAGATTGTCATAGAGAGCCGGATCTGTTTTCATTTTCTCAATATCTGCGAGTTCTTCATCGGTGAACTGACTCAGGATCTGTTCCTCGTTGTCTTCTTCCTCATCCGCCTTAAAGTTTATAAGCTGCACGGAAACAAACAAATAAATGTGAGCCCGTCCACCACTAATGTGTACTGAAACGTTCGCACCTTATTGTTATCTAGAGGATGGACGGCGCAGGCTAGGAAGCACAACTTATATGATAGATCTCGTACACCGAGTGACTTAAGGCCAGAGAAGCCTTCTCCATCCGCGTTACCGCTGAAATTTTCAGATTCCTTGCCCTCCTTTGCAGATATGGCCTGCATAGAGATGCCGTTAGGGGTTGTTTTCTAGCGTTTCAAAGTCATTACGAACCTGAACTCTGACACCAGGCAATCCTAGCTGTGATACATCCGGTACAACAATCAAGGTGCCGGTGAAAATAGCTTTGTCACCAGGCTTGGCCTTCTCCACGGCGTCGTTTCTGAGAATAATATCGATACTGCGAGGCATGGAACCTGATGGAATCTCTGAAGGGTTCTCTTGAACTCGCACACGTTGCCAATCCGCGAATTCAGATTGCTCAACGTTAAGTTGCCATCTGAACTTGTTCATGCACTGGCTGCTCTTACAAGCGATCGGCTGATCAAAGGTCGCGCCATGTTACAACATAATTGGACATAATATAGGTGGATGAGCCGGTACCTCAGTATACTTGAAGTGTTGTAAGATTCCCTTGACAACTGTGCGGCAGTCCTGGCACATGAATGCACCATAGAGCAATTCTGGTCGGACTTCAGATGTTCGCGTGACAGTGCCGCTCACGGCAATGAGGGAACCAATCTTGTCTGTTCGAAGTTGACGTATTCTGGTGATTGATGATATCGTCAATGATTGGTGATGGTGCTTCGAGACCAATGGTGTAGCAGCTCGTACCTGTGCACCATTGGTATATTGTAGACTGCAATCCAGAATTCCCGCTCCTTCTGGTCCTTGTCGTCATCTGGCTTCATGAACTCGGGCCAGAGCTGCTTGGCCACGTTCTGTACGGCCTTGCGCAAGTAAGGTTCCATCCGCAAGTACTCTTGCTCGATGAATACACTTAGACCCTGGATCTCTGCACCCACCGTACACAGATCCAATCAACGCTTGTACACAAATCTTTCTGGAGATCAGATAGGTGGCGAAGAAGTGACCCACGCACCTGCCCTGCCCGTGGCCTCAAAATTGATTATATCTTTGAAGTCCAAGTAGAGCGTCCTTTTATCGTTGCGGCACATGTGTCCAATCTGTTCCAGATAGCTTTTCTTGCCGCTTCCATCCTTGAATCTGTACCCCTTCAGCACTTGTTTTTTTCCATTTTCTTTGGGAAGGGTGGAATGCGGGGCGTACTCGTGAAGAAATGTTGTGAATGTACCCTGCAGGAGCTCCGCGGTCTGGTCCAGCACGAGAGGGACCGCTTTGGGTGCCGCAACTGCTGCCCCTTCCATGATGTGTGAATGATTCAATAAATTTCTATCCCTCTACGCGAAGATGGAATTACGACTTGCCGTTTTGGCGGGAAAATCCCCATCACCTTTTCCCGCCAAAACGCAGCACGTTAAGTTTCCCGCCAACCGAGGAGTGCAGTGTAGCGTTCCCTAGGGTTCCTTTTCTTGGCCTCAAAGTTTGATCATCAACAAATCTGATGTTGCTCTCGCCCTTGGAGGGCGTTGACATCATTCGGGACATTCATTAAATTCGGGCATTTCGTCGATACCTAAACTTACACGATGAAGGTCGCTACTCCCGGCACCCCGCGTACTGGGGCAGCTTCGTCATCATCCTCATCATCCTCAACCTCATCATCATTGTCGAAGGGGTCAACATCAGCACCTCCACGCACGCCGTTGAGATGTCCGTCTTCGCCAGTGATGCGAGCGAAGGAAGGGTTCTTCCATCTGCTGCGCGAGAAGAAGCGCGAGTTCGAGGCGCGGCTGGACTACGAGTTCCTGTGGCTGCGTGAGCTGCGCGAGGAGGTCGAGCGCTCGGGCGGCAGTGAGTATCCTCTCCTGCCGGCCACCCCGACGGCCACCCGGAAGCGGCAGCGCGTCCTGGTGGAGGCTCGCGAGTCGCTTCGTGCTCCATCAGCGCCATCAACGCCCGTCTTCGTGTCGCCGACGTTCAAGTCGGTGGCCGCAGCGAAGAGGACAAGCGTGAAGTGCAGCAACGCAGGTGGAGACGGTCTCACTTCGGCGTCGGCCGTCTTGTCGCCCACCCTAACGCGCGTGTCGTCGCTCCTGCCTGTCACGGGCATGACCAGGAGACGCGGAGGTTCCATCATCAAGACTCTCTTTACTGACGTGGCCACCACGACGAACGGCAACGGCAGTCCCACGCCCACACGAGCGGCGGAGAGGAAGGACAAAGGCAAGGAGAAGCTCCTGGATAGCGGCGATGACTACGCGATCGGCATGTCCGGACGAAGCAAGGAAGGGACGAAGAGCGAAGACAAGGAGAATGACGATCGGAACAAACCAACAGAGGCGAGGTCATCGCTGTTCGTACCGCCACCCAACGCATGGTTACGGTCGCCCTCTCCGGTGAAGAAGGTGGATGGAAAGGGCGTCATCGCCGTGCGCGTGCGCAAGACGCCTCTGACGCTCGCGCAACAAAACCTCAAGAAGCGTGCGCGCGAGCTGGCAATGGCCACGCCGCTCTCGCCCCATTCGAGAGACAAAGAAGGCTCCTCACCGCGGCAAGAGCTGATTCTCACTGAAGACGATTGTGCCGTTGTGGTCCAAGTCGATCCTGCTGATGAGGCCTCTCCGGGCGTGACGGCGGAGTGCGACATTGGTACACCAGAAAGTAACATCTTCTTTGGTGTGGATCATGTCTAACATCCTCATTGCACAGATGTGTTGCTGGAGGAGCTCAATGCTGAAAAGTTGGCTGAGCTGATGGCAAGAACCATCGGCCAAAATGCAGATAATGCTTCGAGGATGAAAAAGGAGGAGCCAAGAAGCCACAAGCCGATCGCCGTCGGTCGCCAGCCCACCAAGAGACCCGACTCTGTACGGTCTGGCAGCTGGTTTTCTCTCGGTACGGATCTGTCCGAAGTCGAGGTCATCCTGCCAAACAAGATAAAGGAGCGGAGCCCGGAGGTACGCTCTCCATGTTCCTTCGGGAGTGAACTGTTTACTGATCTCCTAGAGCAGGTGAGCCTTGACAGCACGCACGAGAGCGATGTCGAAAGAAGATCGTGCGCGCATGCACTAGCGGAAGTTGTTGGCTGTGAATCAACGTCGACTCACGAGTGGGAAGAACGCAAGAAGGCGCCCATTGAGGAGGAAGTTGAGATCAACGCATCCCGCAAGAAAGAGGACAAATCACCTGCGAATCCTCCCGCCCGGAGGAGCCGCCTTCCGGAGAGGGAGGAACGACTCCGCCAGATAGACAAGCAGCGCGAGGAAATCAAGAAGCGCAGGGAAGAGCGAGAACGTCGGAGGCGCGAAAGTGAGTTGGCGTTGAACACCGTCGTCATCAATGACGTTGAACACAAGGCACCCGACTATCTCGCCGGTGTGTTCCGCCAACCAGAGCAGATGCCCAAGGCGACCAGGAAGTTATCTCCCACTTCTGCCCGCAATCGGCTTCTTGCGCACATTCGGCCGCCATCGTTTGCCACCTCTACTTCACCATCTGATGCATCAGAGCCTCCCGCCGTCCAACCTGCCATTCCCAAGCTCGATATCTGCAAAGCTAGAGAGGCCGCTGCGAAGCCTCCTGGTCCGAATTCTCCAATCGTTCCGTCTCATCTTCGTAATACGACGATCTCGCCCACCACTGCCATACGACAAAAACTGCGTGAGAAGAGCGTCCGTCTGCAGACAGCTGCTCCTCACGAATCTACGCTCTCACACTCCATACAGGAACGGCTAAAGCAAGGACCCGACGATAAGGCAGTCCCATCTAGGCCGCTTGCTCCATCAAAGGGCCATCGTCAACGCCGTGTGAAAAAGGAACAAATCAATGCTGTGGATGCAACGCAAACATCAGCATCGCCACCCCGGTTACCCACGGCTGACGAGGCATCGCAAACGGATGACATGAATACGGAGCAGACCAAAGATCTTACTAGCGCGCAGGGCAGTGATCAAGATGCTCTGGAGAGCCTCGTGGCGCAAGGCTGTGAAACGGTCCTCGCTTACTCGAGCTTGAAGGAGAAGAAGCTGGTTGATGCCTTCTTAGAGACCATATCAAAACATAAGCGCGAGCGAGAGGACCGCGAGAGAGAGGAAAAGCGAGCGAGAGGAACGATTGCACCGTTCCCCATTCCTTCTCCAGGGTCTCCCTCGTCATCATTTATCATACTCGGGTCAGGGAAGCGACCTCTGTCCTCGGATCCAAGTGAAAGCAATACCGCTGAAGCGGCGGACCGGCTGCGCAGTTCATCAGCACCACCAGCAGTCGGTTCTCCACCCAAGAAGCGGAAGCTGGAGAATGACGAAAGTGCTTCGTCGGCCGGTAAGACAAACAATAACGATATCAAGAATCCTACAGACGATACTACAACTGGTGGTGCTGATACAGCTGTTGATGTGGACAAGCGGCGTACGTGACACGCCTCTTGCTCTTTTCATCCTGTCTCTAATGTGATCTGCAAATACAGCTAAGGAAACCTGGCGAGGTGAAGGCGAGGGTACACTCCGCATGCGACAGCTGAAGGAGAACAGCAAGCTTCTCTACGGGCTTGACGCCGAGCTCGCCCGTAAGGCAGAAGAGAAACTCCAACCTGAACAAGTGCGAGCGGTAAAGCACCACTCGTTGCTGTAACCTGAGATCCTTTGCTTACGATGATATCACAAACCACCTGTGTACAGGCCGTCATGTGGGTGTATCGAGCGGCGAGAGGTAACACGCCCGGATCCGTCCTTATGCCAGCGTCATCTCGTGGTACTGAGGGCTTAGTTACTCAACTATGACATAGGATTGTGCTCACATCTTTACTTCGCCAAAGGCACGAGGGGTCTCTTTGACTGTCTCAAGTCGGGGAGGTTGCTGTGCGAGGTTGCAAACAAGATCAGACCTGGGATCATCCCTAAAATCCATGTTCGTCCTATTCCACTGATGGAGCAGGTACGCTTAACTTTGATGTCGTGTTCGTACGTCTTGGTTCAGGCATCTCATATACCACATGCAACTGCAGGAGAACCTTAAAATGTACCTCGTAGCATGTGAGCGGATGGGCATGAGGAAGGCCGATCTGTTTGCGGTGAGCGATCTCTACGAGGAGAAATACCTCCCCACCGTGCTTCAGAACATCATCCGCCTGTCTCAGTTGGCGGCAGCATCTTCTTCCTTTCCGGGACCACGCGTCCAGCTTTAAAGCGGCTCCACCTTGATTCAACCGATGATGGTGCCACTCCCTTCAATGTCCATAAAACCCTCTTGTCATTTCCTAATTCTGAAACTCTTCTGATATTTCGGAAATTTTTTATCTGCTTGCGAGATAAAAGGAGCTCTTGTCCTCCTCTTCCTCGTCCTCCTCCCTCTTCGTCGTCCGCTTTCATGAGTGATTCCGCCTCCGACCCCTCCTCGGCCGCTACTACGCTCGCCGCGGCTTCGCCCTCCCCTTCGGCGGCGCGCGAACGGCGCTCGTCACGGCGCGAACGACTGAGCGGACGCGGGTTCCTCCCGCCGTCGATCGATGAGGACGCCATCGACCAGGAGGCCGAGGCCGAGGCGACGACATCCATCTTGATGGACTTGGGAAGGCGCATTACGTGGTTCTTTGGCGCCAATTTCGCCATTAATCTGCCGCTGCGGCTGGTGTTCCTCCGCCAGGCCGCCCGCCCCCTCGGCCGCCCCCGCAATTCGCTGCTGGCGGGCCTCAAGGCCGCCCTGCCCCCCTTCGCCGCCGGTGGCCCGGGCGAGCTGGGCACCTCCTGGAAGTACCTTCTCGGCACCTCCGCCCTCGTCGGCCTCTCTGAGATCACCGCTGGCCTCTTTGCTGGCGTCGTCACCAGTACATCCCATTTCCTACTTTTTTTAAAAAAAAAGAAAAAATATGAATCCTTATCAAGGTTTTTATTTTTTTGAATTTAAATAATTTGTTATTAAAAAAGCACGACTGATGGGATGGGCGGTGGGGTGTGCAGTGTACTTTGACTCAGGGCACATCCCGACGCCAGACGAGCTGCATGAGCACGAGAAGCCCACCTTTCTGGGAGGCATCTCACGAAAGCAATTGGCTTCCTTTGCTGGTACGTGTGTGACCGTGGCGTACTGTGCTGTGCTGTGCTGTGTTGTGCTGTGACAGAGAGCTTAACGTTACCACTTTTGTCATCTCGCAGGCAAGCTGCTGACTGGAGTTTGCTTCTACCCGTTCTACGCGGTGATGCCGATCCTGATTGCCAACCATCGGTGGCCTGGTCTCAGTCAGTTCTTCCAGGACATGATCCATAACCGTAACGGCTTCTGGAATGCTCTTGTATGCTCCTCTGCCCACGTTAGAACGGTGTTTGGCCTCATCCCTGACTGATGGTGAATTGATGGATGGTTTACAGTCATTGAATGTGATCAAATACAGCATGATCGATCTGGCGCCTTGGTTGGAGAACAAGCTGTACCATTACCTGAAGCTTGTGCCCGAGGATGAGCAGAACAACGAGGATTGGGAACAAGAGGAAGAGCCTTTCTTCTCTCTCAAGCACCTTGAGAAATACGGCCTTTCTCTTACCTCGTACGTTCCTCTTGGACATATGCACTCATTGAATCATTCAAGTTTAACGCTTGGAGAAAATTGTTGCAGGACTCTCCTGGCGTGTCTCCTGTACGTGCCCATCGATGTACTCACCACGCAGATGGTCCTCTATCCCTCTGAATACAATGGCGTCTTTGGCTGTGTTAAGAAGATCTGGCGTGTAGAAGGCTGGAGGGTGCGTCCCACATTCCCCTTGTGTTAGTTCGGTTCCCTAACACCACGTGATGCGGTGCAGGGTCTGTACCGGGGCTTCTCAGCTAACCTGCTGAGCGAACAAGAGCTCCTCTTCATCTGATCTATCTGATTCACCGGCTGCTGCACGCGATAGGATCATGTGGAGAGTTGGGGAGTTCCACCAAGCTTGTGTACCACACAAGTTTAACAACATACTTTGTTTGTGCCATCCTGTAGCCGTCTCTTTCCACTTCGCTACCTTCCCCACCACCTAACAATCAGTTGTGTGCACAGGGACGTTTATTTGCGTGGCAAGCACAAGACTGTGGCGGCGAGTCCGCCGAATCTCCATCGCACGCTTGCGCTGCCCGTCCCATCTTGTGTGCATCCGTCGCACGTCGTTGTATGTACACAAAAGCCGGTCTTCGCGTGAAGGTAAGAGAGAGCAGGATAGGGGAAAGGAGGGGTACAACAAAATCCTCACGCCAGGAGGAAAACCCAATAAATAGCTTCGCTGGTCCGGAGCTTGCTCCCCGGCTCACAACAGCGAAAGGAAGAATGTTTCGATCTTGTAGAAGGAGTAGGTCGTGATGAGGAAGAAAAAGATCGTGAGCGTCAGCTGTTTGCCGTTCCACAATGACATCCCCATACTCCGGTCGCCTGAGATAGCAACCCGCTGGAACTCCGTATCGCTCCATTTACCTGTGTGGTTAGTAAGGACTGTATGAGAAGCTGTCACCTCAGGCCTGGCATTCAATTGCAGGGACGCACTGTAATAGAACAGAGAGATGCTGGTGCAGTCATTTTCGGATGCCATATCAAAGGCTCGTGAGAGATAGAAATCAACCATGGTATCATTTGGTTGAGATGGCCATCGTGCCAGCGAGTACTGATCCGTCACGCTAAATACTGGAACCACTTTGGCCTGAAACAGAAACATATTTCGTCAGCGAGCCAGATTGTGAGTTTTCCCGTACGCAACACGTACATTGATCAGCTGATTGGCATAAAACATTGTAGCATTGACCCAGGACATAAAATTGTCGGCCGTTGCCCAATCTTGCCAGTAGACCTAGGCGGCTGTTTAGAATGGACAACCGCACAGAGTAAGTTAGGAAAGTACCATGGGCATGATCTTGATCCAATTGCCTGTGTAGTGAGAATAGTCATTGCCGGTCTGGGTGTTGCCGTAGTATCCATCAGCGCTGCAGTAGGGAACGTTAACCCATTCGTGAAAAGCCAATCAAGTGCACATGTCATGCATACCTGGCGGAGAAGGGCAGGATGTAGGCGCCCACGTCTAACCGGGTATTTATACTGCCAACGGATTGCACCACCTCTCGAAGGAACGTCGTAATGTAGGATGCACGGAAATCCACCTTAATCGTACATAGCGGAACTTAGCAATCTAACCACATAGTGCCGAGACTTGCTTCTACTTACCCATTTGGTCCAATTAGTTGAGTTAGTTTCAGGACGAATGGTGGCCGGGTCTACACCAAATTTGTTCCGGAACAAGCTGCGCGTGTAGTTGCTGAGGTCGGAGAAGTCCGAGTCAAAGCGCACAACTGTGATGGAGAAGAGGAATGAGAGCGCGTAAAAGGATCCGAAAGAAGCAGCATGTACAATCAAGCCGGATGCCATCAAAATCAAATTTGGAGAGCACTTCGATAATAATCTTTTGTTCATGCGTTCGCACCTCGGGATTGAAGGGACTGACGAACTGAAGGGAAGAACAACGTTATTGACAAGCCGTGATAAGCTCTAGCCAAATCTTAGTCGAAGACGTACGAGGTCACTCAGCTGCAGCGGAGAAGAGGCATCGTCCTTGTGCATGGCAGCGAGGTCATACCGCTCCCTGTCATCAACAACATACAAGCGAACCGATCAGCGCACGCACTGCGATGCAAAGGGAGGGTAGGCCGCGTACTGTGCAAGGATGGGGTCCTTGAACATGGGCAGCCACGCGTACACCTTCAGTCCATTTTGTCTGCAAGGCGCAGACGGTCAGTAGGTTTGTAGGTACCCCTTTGGGCCAAAGAGGAGAAGAGAGGCCACGCGTACCGAGCAGTGGAGATGAGGTATTTGATGAGCGAATCATAGTCGAGCCCGGCGGACACGTTGTACGAGCGCGTGGCGGGCACCGCACTATCCGAGTAGTACAGCTGACCCGTCTCGTCGTCCTTCATCAACACTGAAATGCCTGCACCGTGCATTCACCCCGCGCGAATTTATGTCCGTCAATAAATAGACAGTTAAGATCAAATAAATTTTAAGAAAGAGAGGTAGAAAGGGGATTATTATTAATAATAATAATAATAATACCTTCGATGTGAGTGTCGAGGGCTTTGGCGATAAGGTACTCGATGTCGGCTTCGCTTTCGATGGCATCGCCCGTTCGTACGATCATTTCCATGAAACGCACCGAGGCCACCGGCTGAGGAGCCCAGCACAGCAGTGCCCCCACCACCACCGCCATCATCGCCCACCACCCCCACCAGCCCGCTGAATTCATGCCGCTTCGAGAAATATGGCGTCGGTCCATCTCCAGATTTGCTGTTGTTTCTTGGGGGGGGTCGATCGAAGTCGATTCCTGGTGCCCCTTCCTCTTTCTGCAAAAAGAAAAGGGAGGGCCGCACACACGCCCCCGATGGTCGGTGTCACACAATCGTTCGAAGCCTCCCTTACGCCCCACGAAGTAGAAACAAGAGTTAAAATAATACTCGCGAAGAAGCGCAAGAAAAAATTGTCCGCTACGAATTCCGAGCGTGTATTGTGAATTCCAAGATTTTTTAATGAAATTTCGCATTCGACAAACGAAATTCGAAGACAAGTTGGCGTTCTGAAAGATTTCTCGGTTTCGTTTCATGCAGGAAGGGCTGGCCATCGCTGGTTGGGCCACCACGACTGGCGAGATGGCTTCGTGCTCTTGCGGTGGGGACGAGGGCTCTTACGGTGGAGAGGTGGCTTAGTACGAGTGTAACCCCCTTCTCATGCAGGAGACCTCACTGGCCGATGTGGATGATGACGTGGATGGTCGTGAAGCAAATGTTCCCGATGATGATGATGCCACCCTTCTTGGTGCCCAAAAGAAATTGCGGGTACATCATAGGGCGCATGCTTTGCATACCATCCCTCCCCTCCTCCTCAACAAGAAGAAGAAGAAGAAAGAGAAGCAGAACAAGAAGAAGAGCGAGCAAGGGGACCACCGGCAGCAGCCACCGTACGACAAGGAGGAGGAGGTACCTCCCCGCCCCGTTTCGTCGTCACCACCGAACAAGAGGCGCTCCTCGGCGCGCCAGCCCCACCACTCCTCCTCTTCCTCCTCCTCACCCCACCTCCACCTCCTCTTTCGCGCCCCACCTCCTCCTCCTCTTCCTTCTCATCGTCACCGCCGCCTTCGTCCTCCCTCCGCCTCCACCGCCTCTTTCTTGAGGTCGTCCGTGGTGAGGACTGGTGCTGGGGTGGCACCTCCCACTACTGCCACCACCACCACCACCACGAGCAGCAGCAGCGGCATGGACAACAACCTCCCTACCACCTCCACCTCCTCCACCACCACCACCACCACTACCAAGTTCCCTTCCTCCCCGTTGACGTCCCCTTCTTCTGCTTCGTCGCCTTCGTTGTACGGGGAACGCCGCGGGAAGCGGCCGCGCGCGAGCAAGTCCCTCTTGGGTTCGTTCAAGCCCGGCAGCAGCAGCAGCTCCTCTTCCTCTTCTTCTTTCTTCCTCACTGAACCGTCATCACCACCGTCACCACTGCCTGCTTCCTCCTCATCCTCGTCCTCCTCCTCTTCTTCTTCATTTTCTTCCACTTCGGTGCCGACCTTACGAAGCGTGGGGCAACGTAGTAGCGGGGCAGGCCCTCATCATCATCATCATCATTCCATTGGAGGAGGAGGTATGCAGCTGCACACCTCTGCTTCCTCGTCGGCGCTGCCGCAGCTGTTCGGGCGGGAGCGATCGCCATCGCTATCGTCCGGCGGCAGTGGCGCTGCCTCGCCTGCAGCGCACCACCACCAGCAGCAGAAGAGGGACTATAGCGGCCTGCGCCGCAGCCGCTCCAACTCGAACCTGGGCTCCTACTCGTCCGCCACCGCCCAGCAGTCACAACAACAGCCGGAAGACCTCGTGTGGAAGCGCCGAGGCGCCGAGGCCGATCCTCGACTGCTGACAGAGGACGCTGAAGAAGAGGAGATGGTGTTTCTGCCGCACGAGAAGCCCTCTCGCACGCCCGTACGTGCCCGTAGTCATCGCACACGTCTCCTCTCCGTTCGGGGCCATATGGCGGAGGATATCTCGATTTCAGATCTTAACTTGAGTGTGCGTGCTTGTGCAGGGCGTGGCAGGGCGACCATCGCCTGCTGCATCGCTCGAAACGATAGCCAAGGACAGGCACTATGCCAAGGGCGAAAAGGTGCCCTTCGACGAGGATCGCGAGCACGAGTTCAAGCAGCTGCATAACGGTGCGGTGATCGCCTCCATTCGGATGGCTCATGTGTCGCCGATGGCTGACCGTGGTAGCGTGCTGCGAACATTGTGCTGATGTGCAGTGGACAAGCCCGTGAAAAGGATCGCCGACTACTGCGGCAAGTACATCAACGCATTCCTCAACACCAACGGTGGTGTATGTTACTTTGGCATCGACGATGACGGTGTAGTATACGGAGTCCACCTCTCCCGAGCGGACAGGTAAAGGCCCCATGTCGCTCTTGAGCTCCCATGAGGCTTTACCTGACACGCTTGCATCTTCGCGTTTGTGCCGAATCCTTTCTTTAGGGACGCCATTCGCCTCCATGTCGATGGCATAGTCGAGTCCTTCTGGCCTGCCGTAGATACGCGCACGTGCGCCATCGTCTTTGTGCCTGTTGCTGCTCCCTGGTGCC
>CDEZ01021207.1:0-17679 GCA_000826365.1 Acanthamoeba royreba
ATAATATAATATAATGGTTTATTTTATTGAGAATAATTGAATTCTGGCTTTTAGTTTTTTATAATTATTAACTTGGATGGCAGGTGCTGTATGGATACAACGCGCAGTTCTTGAGTTCCCTCAACGATCGGCTGGGCACGAGGTACCAGGAGCACTATGCGGCCCCTCCCCACGCCATTCTTCGTTTGTTTTCAAATCTCTTGTTGTTGTCTTTGAAGTTACTTCTCTTCATCAGTGACACTGACCATGCTTCCCTCTCGTGCCACACAGTACGCTGCTCGAGGATGCCCACACAGACGACATTAACGAGCTGTCGTTGGCCAACATCGGCGATCTGTTCATTCAAGTGGTACGGAAGCCTGCCAGTCGCACGCTAGTGGAATGGTCACAGCAGTACTGACTCACTTCTTAAATCAGGCGACACCCATTTTCACATCAACGTACAAGACCTACTGCAAGAACTACCGCGCGTGCCTTGACGCCCTTCGGTACTTCAAGGAGCGCATCCCTGAATTCGATCCTTTTATAAGGGTACTCTGCGTGTTGACCTAGCATCTCAAAGTGGCCTCATTCAATCCCGATTGTAGAAATGCGAGCTGGCTGAAGAGTGCAAGGCGCTTGATCTAGGCTCCTTTCTTATCAAACCTGTTCAGCGCATATGCAAGTACCCTCTTTTACTTCGTGTACGCCTTATTCATCGCGCTTGTGCCTTTCATCTGCTAACTCTGGCTTACAGGAGCTCTTAAAATGCACAAGCGAACGACACTCCGACTACGAGGATCTAAAGAAGGCCATTGCTATCTTTGAGGAGCTGACCGCCCACATTGACAATGCTAAGGAGGTATAGGAACTGTACAGGCTATAAGCCGTGTTCGTTTCTGATGTATCAGTATTTGTTAGGACACGGAAGCTTTTCCGGATCTTGTCCGTGTACAGGAAAAATTAGATGGATTCCAGGTACTGCTTCGCTGTCATCTCTCCAGATACGAGAACAAGCTGACCTATCACCGTACAGGTGTTGACTCCTGGGCGAGTATTCATCAAGGAGGGCTATCTCATGAAGATGAGTCCCAGAAAAGCGGACTACTTTCAAGAGCGATATCTCTTTCTTTTCAATGACGTTCTGGTCTATGCACGACCAAAGAAGAACCTCAAATTCCAAAAAGGTGATTCTAAGCTCCTCCACATCAATTTCATAGCAATTCAATGTTCAACACACTTGCCTCTTTCCACAGGAAAAAAATTTGAGTACCGAGGGGCCATCCCATTATCCATTTGCCTTGTACGCGATCTTGACCCAAGTCAGGTCGAAGAGGGTACGCTTTCTCATGCTCTGATAAACCAACATGCATAACAAATTGTGGCGAACAGAGGCAGCGGGAGTACGACAAAGCCGGCTCCACACCAAGAAGAAATCCCTTTCTAGACGCGACGTAAATGAACCGTTCGCTAGTGATTCCCCAGCGATCAAGCGCAAGTAAGTCTTCTGATGATGGATTCCTTCGTAACTCTCAAATTAACTGAACAGCCCTAGGGCCACTGCAAAGTTCGATCCGGCAGTCCTGGATTCTTCGCCGTCAGGCTCTCGAAGGTAAGTTCATTCCCTTGCATTATTACCTTTTATTGTTGAGAGTTCTCATCTCAACTTTAGTTCCAGACGTAATGCATTTTCAATCATCCGCATGGACACGAAGAAAACCTACATCATGAACGCGAAATCACCAGAAGACAAGATTGTGTGGCTCTCAGCTATTGAACAGGTACCTTTTGCTTATAATTTATGGGGCAATACGCGGCTAAGCTTCCTGACAGGTAATCAACGAGCTCCTCGAAAAGAAGTTTGTAGGAGAGAAGCCTATGACCGGAGGCCCTTCAGCAGCTCTGACGGCGAGCTCGGCAGCGGTGACGCTTCCTGCGGATCCGGAAATCAAGAAAGAGGTTAGTTTTGTAGCCAGTACTACGACTACTTCGTCGGCCCTTACGGCCGCTCTCGCCCAACCGGTCAGGGAAGAGACCACCTCTGCCATTCCTTCTCCGCCGAGTGCTGAAAGTAGTACGTGAGCCATTTTGCTATCTTCTTCATTGCGTCAAATGTGTCTAATCTCTCCACATCAGCTAATTCACCGCCCATGTCCCCGACTGTCAAGTCTCCACCATCAAATGAGCATCTGCCCGTTGGCACTCCTGCATCGCCACTTCATGCTCTTACACTGTCGAGCCACGCACAACTGTCATCCTCTTCGGGCGGCGTTGGACTTGCAACGGGAGCTGGCGTCGGAGGTAGTAATAAGGCCGAGATTATTGAAGGGCTTCGACGACAGAACAACCGTTTGCGAATCGTCAGCGAGGAACTTAAGGACAAGGTCCAGATCCTTGAATTGGAGCTTAGACACGAGCAAGAAGAGAGAGAACGACAGACGCAGACAATTCGCTCACTTCAGCAGCAACGGCACGAATTAGAATCACTTGTGGACTTCCTCGTTCAAGTCACTGGCAAAACCCGCGAAGAGCTCATCGAGATTCATAGCTGGGCAATCGAAGAAGCGAAAGCCCAGGAGCGCGAAGTTAAACCCCAGGATCGCAAAGAACAAGCTACAGCACAAGAGCGCGAGGAAGAAGAGAATAAAGTACCCGAAGCATCGGCCAAAGAGGAGGAAGCCAACACAGAGGCGGAGGATGACAACGCGCACGCAGCAAAAGCTACAGAGGAAGAGAGAGAAAAGGAGGAACCGATTAGTCAACAAGAAGGACTGGCGGAGATAGTGAGCGAGGGTAGCGATGATACCATGAGCGAGGAGGCTGCAGTGGAGGAGAATACGATACATGATGAACATGATAAGCCACTAGAGCCATCAAAGGCAACTGAAGACCAGGAAGTGATAACCCAAGAAGAGCGTTCTGAAGTTAATCCCGAAGCCGCTGTGGACTCGGACCCTTCCGCAGATCAGGAAGTGACAATTCAAGAAGAGGATACGGTACAAGACGATAAGCCACCAGAGCCACCAAAGGCAACTGAAGATCAGGAAGTGATAACCCAAGAAGAGCGTTCTGAAGTTAATCCCGAAGCCGCTGTGGACTCCGACCCTTCCACAGACGACAGCGACGACGACAGCGAATCGGAGGAAGACCTGCTTCAGGACGAATCAACGTCTCGCGTTGTGGAGGAATTGGCGGAACGAGAGATCGAGGATCATATCGAAGAACGAAGGACGGATTTCCGACCATCAATTAACCTACGGCGACCAGGAGGCTTGAGCTTGTCTGCAGAGCGAAAGTCGGTGTCGTTGGGTCGCAAGTGGGAAGAACAGGCGCGGCAAGCAGCGCTGGAGAGTGAGATGAAAGAGAAGGAATGGCAGGAGAAGAAACTAGGTATGTCAAATTCGTTTGCCCTGCCCATGTTGGATTGTGTTGACTCGCTTCCGCCGTCTGCACAGACTTAATCAAGATTCGCCATCCATCTGTGCGCATTGCGGTACCAATTGAGGAAATACGAAAGCGCTTCGCTGCCGCTGCCGACATGAATGGCCCTCCGGATCCTGAGTTAGAGAAATACTTCCCCAAACATTTCCTCCAACCTGGCAGAACCTCGCGGAGATTCCTCTCTTCATCTGCTAGTACAGTTGCGCCTCCCGTCCCATCGCCAGAGCCGCAGCAAGCCGAGCCAAAAGCAGCCGAAATTCATCCTACTATGCCCTCGCTGCAGTTATCTGCTTTCGGATTACCTGCGATTAGAACGATCTCGGTATCTGATGCAACCAGTACCGCCCAGCAACCTGCTGAGTGTGTGCAAGATAATCCTGCGACAACCAACGCGAACGAACTTGTGTCGAACAAGGGCAGTTCAGAGGGAGCATTTCGGCTCGGCGGCTACCGCCGAGACGAGAAAACTAATGGTCTACATGCGGAGAACGGCGCTACGAAGCAAACATCAGATGAGGCACCGAGCTTAACATCACGATGGAGCGAAAGCTCTCGCCCCACGCCACGCGCACATGGCCTACAACTGGACTTAATTCGCGAGGAATTCGGCAACAAAGTCTCTGCTGATGAAGTGGAGGAGCTGAGAGCTGCTGAGCCGCTCGAGATGGACGAGTCTGATCTGCAACTTCTCGAGCTGCGTTATCGCACGCAGGCTGATCGCGAGGCCAACGGAGGCGAAGGTAAACCCAAGTACGCACGTAAGGTTGGAGTACTCTACAAGAAAGAACGCGTTGGTGAGAAGTGGTTCGGATGCAAATTTGTTTTGAGTAAGTATTCACTCAAGTACTACAAAATCCGAGCCGACTGGGTACGCCTGCTTTAGGACTTTATACCATTGTGTGAGCTCTACAACGCATATTCGTTTACTGCAGGAGACTTCAGAGCCACTTGGAGAAATATCTTTGATTCGAGCTCGAGTTGAGTGCTGTCCTCACATCAAAGAGAAAGGATTCTGCTTTACCGTCCAATCGCCAACTGAAGTGGTCTATCTGGCCACAGACAAAGAAGATGTACCGCCGCGCTACGATCGCTTGCATGCTTCATTTGCTTAGATATGACTTACCCTATCCAGATGTTACGGGATTGGATGGAGGCCCTCATGCGATGCATTCGTGACCTTCCCTACTCTCTCCGATGGTCTTTCCGGCGAGATGACTCGTTGGTTAAGGCTCAGATAGAGGTGCGCCAGATTTCTTTACGTTCATCAAGTACCAAATAATGTTAACGAGCCTCCCCATGTCTAGTCGCTGCTGCGGGAACGAGCGCAAAAGAAGGAGTGGCTTCTTAACGAACGTCAGCGAAGCGGGTCGATTCATATATCTGCTAGCTCGGGTGCGTTGGCGAAGCCTGCAGAAGAAAGCAATGAAACGGCGGAGAGGAAAGAAGGATACGCCTTTACATCGGCCCCCGAGATTGAAGGCTCTCCCCGTCTGTATTACTGTGTCTGCAACGACGGCACCCTGTACATCTACAACAGCTCCCGGGTACTCTCCTAATTGTAAAGAGTTGTCTTGCCAATACTAACGATAGTCGATGGACTCAGTTGCTAAGCAAGCCGCTCCATGTGGTTAATCTAGCCGAAAAGAAACTACGCTCACGGGCGGATGCGGGCGAACATGAGTTCACGATGGAGATAATTTCCAATGCTGACGATGAGTCAAGCCAGACTCGGCTCGTTCTTCGTTTCCTCAACGAGGCAGAACTACGTGAGTGGCATCGCTTTATCCTTGCGCAACTCGCGTCTGCCGCGAAAAAGGACACTCTTAATTGATCTGTTCTTGTGGGAAACAAAGCGCAGCTCGATTTTGAGTCATATATATCGGTATTTACATGCGCGCTTGGGTGCTCAGTCATGCCGGTGCACTGGACAGTCCACGTGCTTCTGCTTGTCCCACCACAACCTGCAACGTAGATATGTTAGCTGCAAACCCAGAAGGGAACCGAAACAAAAGGCATACCTGATGCACGAGTCGTGGAAGATACACAAGCACTGCAAATAGCTCACTTTCTCTCCTATTACAGAGCAAACGCGAGTGAGCGGAGGGACAGGCCAGCAAAGGAGTTCTGTTGGACTCCCACACTACCTGGACGTACCAGGCGTCAAGTTCTCAAAGCAGATGAGGCACTCAGCCTTGTCGGCTGGAAGTTCTGCAGAGAGGACCCGAGTCGTGGCATAGTCGTTCTCAGCCTCAGAGGGCACCTCAGTCCTCTGGGAGAAAACCATGACGGGAGTCCTCGTTCCTGTGCTTGCGGCTGGTTCTGGATAAGAAGCAGGCTCATTCTGTAATCCTCTTGGTTGCTTCCTTGCGACACCTCGATTGTCATGATGTGTGGTGAGGTGAACCAGCAGATCTTGCTCAACACTGATGAAATCCTGCAGTTGTGGCGTACGTTTTAGCCCTGTTCTTCTAATAGAGGGGGAAGACAAACCGTTTGGGCCAAACAGATTGGGCAAGTGCCAACTTGTGGATCATGCTGATGGTATTTCCTGTTAAAAATGATTGTCAGGAGAGAAGCACCACCACGCCACGCGCATTCCGAACCTTGCGTGCTTAGGCAATCGATGAAGCCGAAGCAAGCGTCCACATCCGTAGGGACAACGGCACTTGCGGGAATGCAGGTGGATATTTGTTGGCGAGGGTTCGGCCGGCACAGCCGCGGATATAGACGGTCTGGGAAGAACAGAGGCGTCCTCGTCCAAAGTTGAGGGCCTAGAGAAACCAAGAATGCTGGCTATATCTTCTTCACCAAGTCCAGGAGCAGGAGCGTTGTGATATCCCGCAGTTTCATCGGGTGGCCTCATGTGATCGTTCTGCAATCGAGGGATCGAAGCCCTTGAATCGAAGACTCGCAAGGGCGTCCGCTGCTGGGCACGACGTCCTACAGGTGAATCGCTCTGCACGCGAGCAGCACGAGAGGCTTCGCGTTCCTGCTCCAACATGCTCCGTGTAAGGCATTCATCAACGTGCCGATTGATGATTACTGAATCTTGTGTCCCTAGATCGATGCTGCAGATGGGACACAAAGCCGGCATAGGTGGCTCTTCTGCACGTGGTGGGATAGCGGATGCCGTATTGTTGGTGGGCGGCGAGGGCTCCGGTCTATCGAGCTTCCTCTTCTTCGTGACTCGGGCATCGTCAACGCCGTCGAGCGCGGCAGCAATTGCAGCTTCAAACTCGTCTGACAGAACGGAATCAAGTCAGATAGTCGCATGCGGATATCTACAGGAGGCCGCCGTACCATAATCATCAAGTTGGGAAGAAGGGCCACCATGGTCGTGATGCTGGTGAGGCTGCGAATGGTGACGACCATCCCAGGCAGTGGTGGAAGTCTTGCGCCGCAGCACCCGCGGCAGAGATGACCAGGTGTTGCGGGGCTGACTCCGCCAGGTCGAAGCGGAGGCCACAATCGAGGCCATGCCGGGAAGGACGAACTGGCCTCCGTCCCCTTCTTCGGTCCTGTAGGTTGCCTCGTCCTCTACCTCCTCTTCTTCCTCACGTTCATGTTCCTCCCTCTCGCCCAGAGGATCGACGACCATCAAGGAGGCGGCACCATCACCACCACCATCATCATCATGATCATGTAGAGGATGGTGATGGTGATGGCGTGATCCTGTCCTACGCGCGAACTGGCGGGGTATGGCCGCCTGCTGCTGCTGCTGCTGATGGTGGTGGTGGTGACGGTGATGATGGTGGGGATGGTGGTGGGGATGGTGGTGGGGATGAGGGCGATGAACATGCTGTCGAGGCCGGGGGAGGTCGTGAGCGACAGAGGAGGACACGTCCTTCTTCTTCTCCTCTCCCTCTTCCTCTTCTTCGTCCTCGTCCAGGATGGCGATGCAGGTCATCGGTGTGGCGGCCCTGTCCTCCTCCCGCGGCACCAAGGGCCAGCACGTGGAGGAACCTGATGGTCGCCGTGGCCGTGGCAGTCGACGTGATGATGGCACTGATGACGATGCTGGCGGTGGGGAGACGACCCAAGGGGATGATGAAGAGGAGGAGGCGGCAGCATGGGTGGGCAAGGCGGGGGAAGGCCATGCTCCCATCGGTGGCGGTGGTGCTGCTGCTCTGCCCGTCGTGGCCTCCACCCTTTCGCGTGGGGGTGATGATGATGACGATGATGGTGGTGGGGGAGGGGGTGCTCCCCCTTGTGGTGATGATGACGATGATGATGATGGTGGTGGTGCTTCAGGGACGAGGAGGGCAGGGTGGGCGGTGCGGAGGTGGTCTTCGAAGGACTGGCGACGAAGGAGGAGACGCTTGCGGCAGTGCGGACACACCGACGACCCCGTGTGGTGACCTCCTCCCACCAGGCCTCCCCCGCCTTCCCTCCCTCGTGTTGCCGACATGCCCTGCGCAGCACAACAAGGTGGGGTGGATGGGTGGGGACACGACCTTCTCCCTCTCTCAGGTGTTGTGTGTGGCAGAGTTTAGGTATTTGTACCTCTAATCTCCAAAATTTTCCACCAAACTGAAAATTTCCAAATTTCCAAAATCATTTTGGAAAATTTTGGGAAGTGTTGTGTTCCAACGTAAGGGAATCGTGGGGTGCTGTACATTCGAAGGGGCACGCACATACACACCACCACCGCACAAGCGGGGCTGTGGAGCGCTCACTGGGCAGTGGCGAAGCCCAGACGCTTGTTGCCAAAGTCAAACTTGGTGTAGTAGGGGCCGAGGAAGACGTCACCCAGAATCCAGAGCGGACCGTAGGGCGGCGGGACGTCGAGACCGATGAAGCCGCTGATGCAGATCTGCTCGGGGCCAATGCCTTGCTGCGCGCGGTAGAACAAAGGACAATAAGCACGAACTTGAACCAAACACAGCATGGCCGGAGCGAATGGATCTTACCTTGAGGATGTAGTCCTCGGGCTTGAGGGAGAGAGTGCGAGTGCCGCCACCCTGGACCGGGATCACAACGTCGAAAGTGGGAAGCCTCGAAAGAGTCCTGCAGTCAACTGCGGATTCACCCTGGGGCGATGGCATGAACTGGAGGTATGAAACGTAAGAACGAGGCCTAACTCTTCATCAGTGTCAGAAGAACGAAGGCTTACGCTGCAGATGTACTGGAGAACAGCAACGATCTCCTGTTCGCTCGGGTCAGAACCGAGGATGGCATCGATGGTCGACACGAGAATGGTGCAGAGCGAGCACTCGCCGCCGGGACAGAGGCCTGTCATTCCATGGGTCAGGCGGACTCCTCCAACAGCGCGGAAGGGGAAAGATGCGTACCGATAGCCGAGCAGACCTGGTTGGGCTTGAGACCATCGAGAATGTACTGAATGATCTGGTGAGCGTACTGCTTGACTAAGATGTCGCACTGCGTGTACAAATATTTAGCGAAGGAAGGCACATGGGGTGCATATGGAGTAAGCAAACCTGAGATTGGATGACACCGGTAGCATTGATCATCTTGTTGATCTTGGCAATGATGTCTGAGGGACCCGCGAGCAGCTGCATTTAATTTGAGTGTATTGCTACTTGGTACGCATCAAGAGGGACCAAACGTGCGTACCGAGGTGCCAGTGTCAGCAATGGCCTTGCAACCACCAGCGGCACAGAAGCCCTGGGACTGACCTGCAAACACAGACTACGGTTAATGGTTGAAGACGAACCACCGCTCCTCGGCTTCCGTACCGTTGATGAGGAAGTCATGAGCAAGGAACTGCCAGTAACCCGGCTTGGTGATATTGGTGTACACAAAGTCACCAGTGTAGTGGTTCGAGTCGACACCGCCCAACACGAGCTCGCCGCCAGAGATGCCCGAGGGGTCCCTGTTGAGCCAGAAGGCGAACACCGGTTCGGCAACCTGGCCCTGGGCAACGAGGTTATACCACACGGGAGTCACGCCGTCGACAGAGATGGTATCGAAGCCGAGACCAAGAATGCCGTCAAACTATTGTGTTGTGCATTAGTATTTCTGCTTGAACCGAGTGCATAGGGATAGCAGGTTTGAATGTGCGGTAGCGCAGACAAAAAAAGAGTGAGTGTTTGAAGGAGAGTAAGCACCTGAGCAGCGACGAAGGTCAGACCAGGCTCAGACACAGCCTCAGCGAAGACCTGGTTCTTGGCGGGGAGGCCACCAAGCACGACGGTGTCCTGAGAGAGGAAGCCCGACATGGCGCCGGTGCCATACTGAATCTGGAAGTTGGTGCCGTTGGCAACGTAGGATGACGACTTGGTGTGGTCATACTTGTTGTGGAGGTCTGCACAATACGTATACGCGCACTCAGTCGGTCATGCTTCTCGATCCCTAGGCGGAGGAACTGATGGCGTACCGCAAGCGAGCTCATACCACGGGCACTGAACAGAGGGCACCCACAGGTTGGAGGACCCCGTATCGAGCACCACGTTGAAGTACTGCGGCGGGTTGCCGATGGACTGACCGAAGAGAAGAAGAAGGCAGTTAGAACTAAGTTCGACCAATTAACTCCGTTGTCGACACATAATAATAAATTAATTTCATGAAATAATATAGAAAAATATAATATTATATAAAATTACATCCCAAATCATACGTACGATCTGGCCGTAGTACTGGGCATCCAGGAAGTTGTAGACGGGCTCCACACCCTTGCCGCCGCGGAGCACGGTCTTCTTCATGGACTCCACCTTCTCCAGCTGTGCCCGTACCACCACCGCCACCACATCGACGTACCCACCCGCACACAGCCACACAGTCACACACACCAACCGGTCAGTTCCACCTGAAACCCATTTCCTCCGGCTCTTGTCCTCGCGCTGTGTCGGTTTAGAGCGCCCGGTGCTACTCCCCGGAGAATCACGGGACCGGAGAACCTCCGAAGAGGAAGAAGAAGAGAGGAAGGAGGAAGAGGGAGGAGAGAAGAAGGGAGAAGGAGCCGCACCTGGGCCTTGCGCTGGGTGTAGTGGTAGTGGTAGGCGAGGGCCTTGGGGTTGGTCTGCACGATGTGCTGCAGGCGGGCGAGCACGCGTTCCTGCTGTTCGAGGTGGTTGCTCTTGTGGACGCGGAGCTTCGTCACCGGAGCCGACGCCGCCAGCGCCAGCAGCCCCACCACCGCCACCACAAGTACCAATCTATATGTGTGTGGTGTAGGAGAGAACACCACATTTGAGGGATTAGGGTCATGTCAAGTTGCACTGTGTCGAGAACACAACATCATCACCAAGACTGAACCCTCAGTTGATCTCCCCCATCTCTCCCGGGATGAAGTGGGAAGATTGGGATCGAGTGAAGGGATAGTTTTAACTGCAAATGGGGATATATGGGGGGTACAATGCCGATGAGAGGGTGTGGTTACCTGAGGTGCATGGTTCGGTGCGCCTGAGTAGCAGGAGAGAGATTGATTTTATACTTCTATCCAGAAGCCGAAGGTCTGTTTATCGGCTTTTTGGGTAATGTCGACAGAAAGTATGCCTTATTTAAGGTGGCGGAAAACTCTGCTGCTTTTTTTGCATTTATCAAGTGACCGTAGCGGATCCATCAGGCCAGACGAAGATTCCCTTTTAAAAAAAAAAATGGGCAGGCATCAACATGATCATCTTGTAGCTCATATGTCCACAAGAGTACTCTAGTATCCATGAAAGCAAAACGAAAATACAACCTTAATACAATGGTGAAATGATAAGGAACCAATCAGATGCCTGCCCCATTGAGCAGGGCAACTGAAATATTTGAAATTCTTCGGCTTACCGCCACGAAAGCGCAGCACAGGCAGAGGAAGGGGAAGAGGAAGTGGAGAAGTAAAGAGGCAAGTGGTCGGCCAAGTCTTTGCGAAGGGAGGGGTTAAGGGGCGGATATGAACCTGAAGAAGAAGGTACGCGCGGCGGTCTCGCGCGATCGTATCCGATTCAACGACAAAAAACATAATCTCGACCTGAGTTACATCACCAACAATGTCATCGGTTCGGCCTCATCCCCCATTTATTAAAATGTAAAATAAATAAATAAATAAAATAAATCACTTGAATAAGTGGAAAATAACTATTTTTTGTGTAGCGATGGCATTTCCGGCGTCTGGAATCGAAGCCACGTACCGCAACGACATTGATGAAGTCTCGCGCATGCTGGAGAGCTATCATAAAAATAACTACATGATTTGGAACCTCAGGTACCCTCCCCAGAATATTAAATAATCAAAAATAAATATTTACTTTCAAATAAAATATATTTCAAAATTAAGAAAATACGAATAAAACATTAATTCAGAATAAAAATGAGACTCCGGTGCTCCTTCCCCGTGCTCTTTTATGTATTTATTTATGTATTTATTTAATTAATTTGATTCTTGTTCTTCTTTGGTTTGTGGCTTCATCAGGATATAACTAACGTTTGTGGGATGGGGATGGGGATGTTGAGTGCAGTGGCCGCCCGTACGACTACTCGAAGTTCAATCATCAGGTCCTCAACTTTGGATTCCCCGATCACCACTCCCCGCCGCTCGATCTCCTGATCCAAATCATCGTGTCGATGGACAATTGGCTCAGCGCCTCGCCCGAGCATGTTGCTGTCGTGCACTGCGTGGGAGGGAAGGGTACGTCGTGCTCACGCATAATGTGTGTATGTGTGGGATTGCTTTTGCTCCTCGGCGTGCTAAAGACGCAAACCCGCATTTGCTAGGCCGTACCGGTACGGTGATCAGTTGTTACTTGATCTTCACTGGGTACTTTGCGGACCCGCAAGAAGCGTTGCTTCATTTTGCGTACATGCGCTCGATGAAAGAGCGAGGTGTTTCGCAAACTTCTCAGAAGCGGTGCGTTTGTCTTACACAAACTCACCACAAGGCGATGTACGTTCATTAACGAGCTCATATTCCTCTTCAATAGCTATGTAACATACTTCCAAAGCATTTTACGAAACAACGTGCGGCCACATCCTAAAGTCCTCCGGATACGACGAATCGGTACTGCGCTAGCCCGTCGTTGTTCCTGTGCGAACTGCTTCTTGACTGCTTTGATGCGTTCTGTAGTGATGACTGCAATTCCATGCTGGACGAAAAAACAAGGATGCCGCCCCTATGTGAATATCTACCACACACGGCAAGATCCACGACAACTCGTTCACACCACGCGCTACAGTGCACAAACAAGGTCAATCACCATGCTCCAAACTTGTGGCATTCAGTCTTATCGTGAGCCACACAACAGATTTTACAACGTCGATGAGTCAGCATCCATCATATGGGACATTGACTGCATGGTTAAGGGTGACGTTCTTATCAAGTTTTATCATCTTAAAGAGAAGCAGGAGAAAGTCATCAACAAAACTAAAGATGGATCGAAGAAAAAGTTCGAACAGAGCATGTTCCGATTCTCCTTCCACACGGCCTTCATCGAACTTGAGAATGGCGGCCTCATCCTCAAAAAGCAAGATGTTGACATCTACCACAAACCCAAGCGGTATCTAAGCCACCCATCATTGACTCTTCTAGGCAGAAGGCTTAATGGTTTTTTTAAAAACAATCATCAGGTTTCGCGATTCACTTGCACGTGAGGAGTTTGCTGTAATTGTTATCATGGATGAAGTAGAAGAGCATATGGCGCAGCTGTACGAAGAAGAGGATGCAGCCATAACGGCTACTTATGAACAATTCTTCAAAACAGTTGTACGTCTCGATCATGATTGAAACTGAGTTGGGGGCTTGCAACTTACTCATCCGTGTGAATGTTTTGCTAACAGAGCTCTGAACGTATCCGCGCTCAGCGTGAGAGGCTCCTCGTCGTCCACGACGAAGAGAGTGATGTAGACAGCTTTGCCGAAACGGAAGACGAGAGGGACGATGACGATGAGTCATCTTCATCAAAGGACTCATCAGAATTTGAACGCATCCCTTCTGATAACACGTTGGGTTCAGCGTCTCCCTCTACGAGAGAACGCTCAGGATCGGTCATTATGCGGCAAACATCGGAAGAGGTGAACAAGGCAGTAGCCGATGGTCAAGATATGGAGAAGAGCGGAGAAGATAGTGTGGAACCGACTGGTAACAACGGAAACGGCGTGGCGGACGATAAGCAAGCGACCAAGCGAAAAGGATCGATGAGGAACATCACCAAGAAGCTCAGCAAGCTTACCAAGTCGAAAGATGAATCCATTCGCCCACGGAAAGGGAAAGTCAAACAGAGTGATACGGTAGCCACTGCCGGTGAGGAAGGAGAAACCAATAACAACAGCACCAGCAGCAGACAACAGGACAAAGAAGTCCGCGACGACAAAGTCGAAAAGAGGGACCCTAACCCGGTAGCCAAGAAAAGCTCATCAGAGGAAGGGCGATCCAGGGCTGCTGTGATCTCAAGTGGCAGCGCCATCGGCTCGAGCCCGATTGAATCAGAGAAGCTTCCTGTGCGCTCGTCTTCGCTGACTGATGTGCTGTCGCCTCTCCGTCGCCCTAAGACGATCAAACTCCCTACTAAGGCTCTACCTCCTACTCCCTCTCAACAGATCGAGACTTGTTCCGGTCAACAAGCTGACTCTGCCACCTCCGCGGAAGCAGCGCCTTCGACAGGAGATCCGCCAGCTCCGGGCGCCTCTGAGACAGGCAACAGCTTCTCTCGCTCACGCCGCAACACACTCACCCAACCTCGCAAGTGCTCTGCTCCGCTCTCATCGCACCGAAAACTATCCCCCGCCTCCTCTTCTTCTGCCCCTTCCTCCTCCTTACAACAGACCACCAGTGAGAGCTGATCACTGCCGACGTCTCGTGTACCCAACCAACAATCGATTGGCTGATCAAATAATTTTGTTATTTATTTTAGTATTTATTTAATTTGTACGTTTCTGTGAACAACTTGTGGCCTGGTATCTTAAGTTTTTGTCATCTCGAGGGAGAAAGAGGGGACGGATCACGAGTACAGGCAGCATCATGCTACACCTGGTGATAGGAGTGAGTTACCCGCGCCGTTTCAGATCGGTTCCGCCACGGGTGGACTTGACCGACGTGCCGGAGACACCCGCGTGGTACCGCAAGCGAGGGACGCAGTTCCGGACGGCCGTGGGGGGCCTCTCCCTGCGCGCGCAGTGCGTGGAGTACATCAAGCGCGACGTGGTGCCCCACATGGATCGCCTGTCCGACCTGCCGGCCGAGCTGCGCGAGCTGCTGCTGACGGCTTTCATTCAAGGTCGCGTCTTGGATGAACCTCTCCTTCACCTCTGCACTCGGCATGGTACCATGCGCTCCCACTCAGTAGAGATGGATGATGATGAATCACTACGATGATGACTAGGTGAGACCACTACTAACCTTTATTGAATGAATCCACGCAGGCATGTACCACCTCAACCTCAGGAAGGCCGTCCACGTCCAAGTGTCGTGGCTTAACACCATCATCGCCAAGTAGCGTATTCCCTCGTACTCATATGTTGTTCGGTCAATCAATAATGAACGCACCGCTGTTCAGTTGTGGCCAGCTCACAGCAGTCGACCTTTCCGGGTGCAATGTGTTCGGTGGAGACATGATGATCCCCCAGCTGGTCGACGGGCTGCCTTGTTTGGACACGCTCGTGCTGGACGATCTCGAGTTCGATGCCGCGGAGGTAGAGTGGCTCCTCACGAACGCGACACGATTGAGGTACTGAATGGGATGCTGGCGAGATCGCTACCGACTGGCGCGAACGCTAACTCTCTCATTGCATGATGCAGGAAGCTTAGCATGAAGTCCTGCTTGGTCGAGAAAGTCGGTGACAAGAACATATTCGAAAATCTCTACATGATGACCAGTCTCGAATCTCTCGTGCTTGCCGATATGCGCTCCAGCCACCGCAAGTTTGCGTGGCACTTAAATCTTCCGGTTGCATCAGTGGAGCTGTTTCTTCAAGTCACCGCAGGGAGGCTACGTTGCCTCGACCTCTCCTACCTTGAATTCAAGGAAGGAGTAAATCACAATGATAAACTGCGTGCGCCAAACTATATGCACGGTATCCTCCCACCTTCTACAAGACTTGCATACAGAACGAACTGAGCATTTGATCAATGGGATTGCAGCTTCAGGGCTTACAGAACTGCATGTAAACGGGCATCGGTTCGATGATATCAATTTATTCAAGTTCGCCCTTGCTGAAATCGGCCGCAACTTAAGCCATCTCTCGCTCGGAGATTGCTATCCGTACACATCCTTGCTGCGCTAACTATTGCTTTGGAGGTCACACTTCCCCTCAACCACGCCCCAGGTCGCTCGCCGAGGGGGACCTCTGTCACATCGCAAAAGCCGTGCCGTATCTCACCCAACTAAGTCTAAGGTACCGCCTCGTAGTCAGATCAGCTCGCTGCATTCATGCACCCTAAACTTGAATGATAGGAATCAGAGAGATCTGACCAGCTCCACATTGAGACTAATTGGCCTGTGCTGTCCGGCAATCGAAGTGCTAAATGTGCGCCATTGTGAACAACTTCAACCGTCGGCATTCTTCTCCGGTACGCCTCTTCAAAGTGCGGTTATGTTATGTTGGAGCCGCTCACATGACCTTAAAATCAGATCATACGCTCGACACGTGCGTCTTTGGCTCCTTGAGAGAGTTGGATGTGACGTCGTGCCCACATCTCCGTAACGAATCGGCTCGGTCTAGAAAGCCCAGTACGTGGATGGCCCATATTCCAACATTGCAAGCTCTATGCATCGGCTGGAACTCTGATGAGATACAAGAAGCTCGCCTTCATTCGCCCTCACTGGAACAAGTGCAGATAGTTGGGCCCAACTAAATTGTTACTACTATGTGGGAGCAGCACCGTTAACTTGCATTAGGAGTGCGCTGATGAATCGAAGAAGAAACTCTAATCGGGATCAAAACTGGAAAAGGAAGAGAACAAGGGCAAGAAGCGTAAGGGAGGAAACGCAGAGAAGGATGAGCAGGCCTAACATCATCCACCCCCGACATTGTGTCTCCAGGGACTCCCCAATCGTATCTTCCGCTACTGCACAGGCTTGCGTGTGAGCAGAGCGATGAAGATTGACCGTGAAGGAAGAATGTCCCGTACCAACAAACAGCTTGTGGAGAGTGTAGCAGCGAGTGCGTTGAATAGTTTCCTGCTCTTGCCGTTCCCGTTCAAGTCTTTGCTCTTCAAGCAGCTTCTCTTGTCGGGCCATGTGTAATCTATAGGCGTACCGCTTGTGAAAGTTGAGGCCTGTCGGGTGTGTCAGTCCGATCAATAGAGCAGGGACCAAGCTCGACGCGGAGGTACCGACGATACGCCAGCGTCGGCATACAAGGGAAGCATTCAGCATGTCCTCTACCGGCAGCTCACGCAGCACCACCGCCAGCACCTGTAGTTGCAAAAACCGAGAGCATCGTCATAAGCAAGTTAGTTTCCCCAGGAGGAGAACAGATGACCACCCACCTCATCGGGAAGGAACTGGAAGAGGTCCGGTGGCCTCTTGCTGGCACGCAGAGGGGACGAATCGACGGCGACAGCCGCCGAGATGCACGGTGGCAGTGGTGGTGGGTAGTGGGGAGAGAGGTGGACGACACTCCTCCGGCAAATGGCCTCGGCGCTACCCAAGCTGCCTCCACTGTGGAAACTGGCAGTGGTGCTCGTGGCGGTCGAGGTAGTGGTGGTCGTGGTGGTCGACGTCGTTGGTGGTGGCGAAGACCAGAACAACTGCCTCGGCAGAAGAGGTGATGAAGGCGATGCTGGTGCATGCGAAGCAGTGTTTACGTGATGACGATGGTGGTGGGAAGGAAGAGGAGTATGGGGATAGGAATGGGAAGGGAACGGTGGGGAGGAAGACGAGGACGACCGCCAGAGGGGAGAGCCGAAAGGCGTGGAGGAGCCTGAAGGAGGGTGACGGTGCTGTGGCAGGTGCAGCTGGTGCCGGGTGAAGGTACGCTCCTCGTCCGCTGGTGGCGCCAGCAGAGGTTGCCCTTCGCCTGCTTCGACTGCCCGCACCCACATCACCAACCAAGCGTCACAATCTCAAGACCACAAAATAATTTAGATACAAAAATAATTTATCTCTTTTAGGAAACGCACATCCGTTGGGAAAATGAGATAAATAGCAGACGTAGTGTTGTGTAAGGGTGTCCATGGGGGAAGGGTAATACAGAGAGCTACGCGAGGTCGGGCTCACATGGCGGGCGGAGGTCCAGCACGCCCGCGCGGGGGAGGCATGCCACCCCTCGCCATGCCAGGCGGAGGCATACCGCCTCGCGCCATGCCGCCAGGAGGAGGCGCGCCACGACCGGGTCCAGGGGCAGGACCGCCTGGGCCAGGCATGCCGCGACCGCGCGGAG